>APFE031208199.1:171270-225999 GCA_000404065.3 Pinus taeda
AAAATTTATTCAGTACCTTAGAGGAGGAAGACGTCAAGATGTGCATAGAGATGGGTGATGGTCGAATGTATAGTGTTTCAAGAGTGGGCATAGTTTCTTTTCAGAGGGAGCATGGAGCTCCTTTCACCTTGATAGATGTGATGTATGTGCCTGGACTGAAGAAGAACTTGGTATTGGTCCCAATGTTGGAGGACAAAGGCTATGATGTTGTCTTCAGTAAAGGAAAGGCATTCCTAAGACACATAGCCATAGGTCATACCAAGAGGATAGGGATTCGGGTGAAGCATCTCTATAACCTGGACATAGATGATTGTGCAATGTTCAGTACGAGAGCAGAATTGGTGCAAAGGAAAGACGTTGGTGAGTTGTGGCACAGGCGGTTGGGCCATTTGCATCATGGGGCTTTGAAGATAATGCAACATATATCTACAACACTTCCCAAAGGTAAACTTGAGGAAGTTGACACATGCAAAGGTTGTACCTTGGGAAAGTACACCAAGTCTTCCTTTCATAATCGAGACAATCGAGAAGAGGCTATCTTAAAGAAAGTTCATACTAATTTTTGTGGACCATTCTCAATGGCATCCAAAGCGAACCAAAGGTATTATGTGATTTTCATTAGTGACTATTCTCATAAATGTTGGATTTATTTCATGTAGAAGAAGGACCAAACTTTCACAAAGTTTTGCGAGTTCAAAGATTTGGTCAAGAAAGTTTCGGGGAAGAAGATCAAGGCCTTGAGAAGCAACAATGGTGGAGAATATGACTCTCAAGAGTTTAAGGACTTTTGTGCAACGGAAAGAATTAAACGAGAGTTGACGGAACCTCATAACCCACACCAGAATGGGGTGGCTAAGAGGAAGAACATAACTATTGTAGGGGAAGCACGAGAAATTCTCCATGACCAAGGCCTACCACTTCACTTGTGGGCTAAGGCATGCAACACCACGGTCTATTTGCAGAATAGAAGCCCACATTGCATACATGGGATGAAGACACCAAAGGAAGCTTTCTCTAGTAAGAGACCAAATGTGGGTCACTTCAAGATCTTTAGCTCATTGGTATATTTCCATGTGTCAAAGGATGCACAGAAGAAGCTTGAGCCAACAACAGAGTTGGGGATATTTTTGGGGTACACTGATATACCTCAAAACTATCGGGTTTACTTTCCTACCTGTCAAAGGACAGTGGTTCGTAGAGATCTCATGTTTGATGAGAATAAGGCCATGCAAGTTTCCCTTGAGAGGGAGCTCCAAATACAGTTTGTGGAGGAACTATTGGTTCCTAAGGAGGAGAAGACTCAGACTGATGTGGAGCAACTGCATCTAGAGGTTCCAGGAGTGGAGACATCCACTCAAGTAGAGTCTTCCAGAGATGGACAGAAGCACAGAAGAGAAGCTAACAAATTGTTGGAGGATGCGAGAGAGAATGTGGGAGCACCATCTTCTCAATGCAGATGGAGGATGTCACGTGAGAGGTACACTGGATACATGGCCCTTGCTAGGGAATGTGTTGAGACTGAGCCATCTTCCTTTGAGGAAGCAATGTAGCAGTCGATTTTGGTTGATGCTATGGTGGAGGAGTATGACTCCATAGTTCATAACAGTGTTTGGGACGTGGTTTTGAGACTAGAGAACAAGTCAGTTGTGAGTTATCGTTGGCTTTACAAGGTAAAGCAAGATGATGATGGTAGTGTGGAGAAGCATAAGGCAAGATTTGTTTCCCACGACTTTTCACGGGTCGAGAGGATCATGTTGTTGCAGTATATCTCGACAGAGGAGCAAGATGCTGACATATTGACAAAGGCATTGTCAAAGTGTAAATTCGAGTTCCATATAGACAGGATCAGGGTGGCAAATAATCCTTTTCTTTTTTAGAGGGACTGTTGAAATATGGCAACAAGAATATTCCAATTTAATTTGTCCTTGAACTAAATTGTGAATTAAAATCGAATTTAGTCTTAACAGCTACTTGGAAACAATTAATTAATCTATTTTAAATTAATTAGTTGGAGAAATTCAAGTTAGAAGTGTTTTTGAAGTCATGCAAGAGTTATCACTTAAATTAAGGAGATAAGATTGAGTTATATTTGAGTTGTAACTAGTTAACTTAGTTTACTAAGTTAAGTCTAATTAAATTAGTTCCAAACTATTTGCGGAACTAATAGTGAGTTAACAGTCAGTTGATGCATTAATGCACTCAACTAGTGCTACTCCAATTAATTGAAGATTCCCTCATCAGAAACTCATGCATATCTATTATGAGAAAGAACCAGTTGAGATTAATGTTCAAGGACAATGTACTGTCAGTTTCATGTGTTTTCTCATGGAGAAAAGTTGTGCATGCAGTCAAGGATTCATCTTTGAGGATTGCACAGTTTTGAAGGATTGTTTCTCCACTTGTTAATAGGCTAATCATCAACAAGGAACAACGTAAGGAAATAGGAGCTTGGAGGTCAGAGATGAAGGCTGGAGAGAAGCCAAGATTACCTGTGAGCATCTATGAGGATTGTACTGAGAGTTGGCTAGCTGTGAGAGCTAAGGATTTGTATAATTCCTATGTATTTCCACCATGTATGATAATACAATAGTGTGGGGTTTTTAGCTGAGGCTTTCCCAAAAGTATTTTCATGTGTATTGTGCTATTGATTCTTCTTCTTCTAATTATATTGTTCAGATCGATCTTTAAGCTTCCAAAAATTGATAGTAGAAGTAGGTTATAGTATTCTGCTTTGATTTATATTGCATTATCGGGTTAACCTATCACCGATTTTCTACAGGTAGAGACAACATTGAGCTCAGTGCAGCACAAGAAAAAAATTGAGGATTTTCGTTGAGCAACTAGGGAATACTTTGTTGTTGTGTATGTGCTAAAGAGAGTGGAGTAGATTGTGTCAAAGTTGAGAAATTGGCCCAAGTGTTGAAATGAAGAAGATTGTTGAAGAGAGCCTATGTAATAGAAGGTTAAGGGTAGAGTATATGCTGTTGTGAGAAGAATATAGGGTGTTGTTGTGTGAGGCCGAGAGAGCCTGTGGAACAACAAAGGATTGATAGTAGAAGTTTGATACTACAATGAACCAGATTGGTATTTCTCTGTATATGTAATTGCCTTTATTTTCCATTTGAAAATTGTATGAAAGGTAGAATAGTGTCTAGAGTAGGTGGTTACCTGCATTCATAAGAGGTTTTTTTTCTTCTTGAAAAGTAGGTGCTTGCTACCTTAAGGGGGTCGGTGCCTCCTATGAGTGGTTTCTCACAAAAAAATTGATGTAATTATGTAGGTGCTTAATTTACATCATAATAACCAACAGATTGGTGGTTTTTTCCCTTTGTGTTTCCACGTAAAAACACTTGTGTCAATATGTGTATGTTTCTCATGTGATAAATTGCATGTACATGTGAATTCCTTATCTTTTTTATTATTTGTATTTCTCTCACGAGTAACTGACCATAGAGAAAATAGTTAAAGACTCATACTTAAAATTGAAGAACTTCAATATTACTGATTCACACCCCACCAGTAATTCCTTATTCCAACTATGCCAAATAGCTGCATATTTTAAGATCTAAAGACATTACAAGGAACTGGCTTGAAAAATTTTCTCATCTCCAAAATAATGTCTACAAGACAATAGTAGTATTGATGAATATTACAAAAAACATGTTCCCTTGTGGTGAGGGATTTTTTGTTTATAAATTTGAGGTATATTTTTTTAGTTGTACTTGTCATTAGTTAATGATATGTTATACTTCATGTTCGTGATTTGGAAATGCATTTTCGTAATAAAGTGCTATTAAGATCTCTCTTCATGGTAGAAGAACCTAATTTCCTTTGCCACTTTTTTATTTTTTTGTTTTCTTAATCCATAGAAGTTCTTTGGATATATTTTTATATCCTTCATGTAATGAAACCTATCTAGATCACTAAAAAGTTGTAGAATTGTAAGGTTTTTTGGCACATTATTTTCAAATTAGATATTTCTATAGGTAAGCATAGTAGATGGAAAATATAAGAATTTTGCATTGCCATTTGTATTTGTTTAACACTTAAACATATAAGAAAATGGTTAGCGTTAATAAATTTCCATGCCAATTTATTGAATGAATGAGAAAGATGTGAGTTCAATAAATGTGGAAAATTTGGTTTAAATTTCTACTCTCCACATTCCCCTTTTTAGTTGGTTAAATTCTTTGAGTTATAGCATCTATGAATTCAAAACATAAAAATATTAAAATTTAAGACTATGATCAAAATAATCTTGGATGAAAGAAAATGAATAACATACAATAAATATTTTGAAGTTTAAATTAAATAAAGTTGATAAGTAATAACTTTCCCTTTCAAATTTCCCATTGTTTTTATTTTAAGAATAGGTAGAGCATAGTAGAAATGGTATCTCTTTCAATTTATTCTAGTGGAATTAGGGTATGTGGTTATAGGGAAAAGGATTGGGATGATATATTTACAAGAAAGAGGGTGAATGATTTTAGGATATACATAAAATTATAAGTATATGAAACGTTACAAGATAAAATTTATGGAAATCAACAATGAAGATATAATTGAAATCATGAATCAAACTCAATCTCATATTTGATCATTTTTCATTTGCCATAAACATAAAATCATTATGAAGTTTGAAATTGAAAATCATATATGATTTTATCAAAGTTTCAAATGTCAAAATATTTAATGGTCAAAACTTTAAAGTATATTAAAAAATTTACCAATGAGATTTCCCAAATTAGTAGCAGCTAATTATCAATAAATCTATTGAGCACAAATGAAAATACAACATAATACTTAGTCAAGTTTTGAAGTCTTATCTGCATCATCATAATTATAGTTTAAATATTGCATGGTCATCATCATTATTTAAATTATCATATTCAAATCCAAAGCTTCACCTTTCGATGCTCACTATAAAGGGTTTTTCGGTGTCTAAAAAACGTACTTCTAATGCAATTTCATGTTCTTAGATACTTTTTTATTCTTTTCCTTTTCTGATATTAATTGGTTTTATTTCACAGAATGGATGAAATAACAAGTGCTTCAATTTCTCTTACAAGAGGAACTGGCTACCAAGGAGAAGTGGCCACATGGAAAATCTATATAAATCGAGGGATTTTATATCATGAATGCATTACCAATCAATATGCTTGTTATATGTAAAGTTATAAAATCTACAATTAGTAAAACTTAGGAATATTTTAGGTACCAATGGATGAAAAAAGGATGGATCTGAACCATCCTCATATCCTATTAATTTATGTAAATCTACAAGTTCGTCAGAATTCTGACGAACCATCTAACATCATAATTCCCATGTCCAAACACTGCAATTTCAACACATGAACGTCTTAATTTTCATGCATAAGAATCTATATTCCATGCCTAACCGTCACAATTTCCACTCCTAAGCATCACAATTTCGATGACACAAAACATGTTGTATTTAAATGAGATGTGATGGCGGTTTCTGTCGAAATTCTAATGCCACGATTTGTGACAATGATGTCCATCAAACTTCTGAATATCGAGGAGATGTAAACAACAAAAGGGTAATATCAAGGAGATATTGCGAAATATTTTTTTCGTCATTATTTCTACAAATGATTGTCATAAGAAAGATGAAGAGCCTTTGAAAATTGTCTCAATATGTAGTATTGTTCAAGTGCAATAGATAAAAGGACAAATTTCTGAAATACTAATATTTACTTCTAATGATGTACATAATTTTTTAATAATTTTAGTTTATTATTAACAAACTACAATTTAGAAATTCAATGACAAAACCATAAGGACAATAGAGATCACAATGCACAAAGAGAACATAATATTTGCATTGGGAAAACTCCTTAGGAGAAAAAACAAATAACCTTTTCCTTGGAGAAATTCTTCAGTTCAACAAAAGATACATCTAATGCACCTAGTCAACTATGAGGTCAAACCAACCAACAAGCTATGATCAAACCTAGTCAAGCAATAATCTAATTAACTCAAGTCAATTCAAACTTATTCCCTTCAAACTTCAACCCTCTCTAATCTGCCTAGACCAAATTTCAGCTTCCTAGAATATGCACATACACTCAGCCTCCTCAGAAATTTGACCTATCTAGAATTTTCACTTGCCCAAATACGATGCCCAAAAATTTCCCATAAATTCACACATCTGAAATGAATAAAGTAAATAGATACTAGAGATGAATTTGCCTTTTTCATCCTTCTTCATCCTACTTCTTCTTTGCTTGAATTCTCATAAATTATATTGTCTTGTGTGAGGTCAAATGATTCCTTGAGGAGGAGGTTGAATGATCCTTATATAGTGTTTTTCCTATCTAACTAGGCTTGTCTTGTCACTAGGACCGACATGACTTGAAGGAGAGATGTACAAAATAACTAGTTTGCAGCCAAAAATTCCAAATTCAAATTTACAAATTTTATCTTTTGAATCCGACATGAAGAAAACATTTTTTGATAATTAGTTCAAGGGATAATCAATCAAATGACATGAGGAACATGTATTACAATTACGTTATGCATTTCAAGGCATAAAAATATAAATAATGAAGATTGATTGTAGCTACCAAATTCAACATCTCTCTTCCTCCCTCTATCCCTCCTACTCTTCTTGCTAAACCTTTCTATCCATCACTCTCCATCTCTCCTTGCTCAAGCTTTGTATCCATCACTCTCCCTCTCCCCTTCTATCCTTCCCGCCTTAACTACCACCTTCCTCTCTATTCCCCTTCCTCTCTTTTTCCATACCCCCTTTGATCCTTCAATCCCTATTTCTTAATGACCCCCTTTTAACCTTGTCTCTCTTCCCACCCTATGTCTCTCCATCACTCTCGTTTTCTATCTCTTTCACATATTTGTGTGTGTGTCTGTGTGTATTAATCTCTCTCAGTCTCTCTCTTCTTCCCTCTCTTTCTCTCCCACGCCCTCTCTCTCTCTCATTCTCCCCCCTTTCATCCCCCTCTCTCTCTCATTATTTTTCCCTCCATCTCCTTCTCTCTTCCACCTCAATTTCTATCTCTATTTTTCTCTCTATCTCCCTCACCCATTATTTCATCTGTCTAATCGTATCTATATCTCCCTCCCATTATCATACTCTTTAATCTCCCTCACTCCCTCTCTCTCTATCATTCTTTTCACATCCCACCTAATCATCTCTTTATCTCTCACTCTTCCTCTCTCTCTCCCTCATTCTCTCCCCCAACCCCACCATAACTCAATCACGCACACTCTCTACTCCCTTTCTCTCTATCGCTCCCTCCATCCCTCATTTAATATGTCCTTCACAACAACCCCCATCCAACTCCTTCTATACCTTCCTCCCTATATCTCCAACAACTCTCTCTCTCTCTCTCTACCCACATCTCTACCCTCTCTTCCTTCTAAACCCTCTTCTTAGATCTCTCTCACATTTTGACTCTCAATAATTATTTCTCATTCCTCCTCTTTTCTCCTCAGGCACCCACCCATTCTAACTCACCCCCATCTCTCTCTTTATTCCTCCCTTTATCTCCCTTGGCTCCTTTATCCCTCCCTATGTCTTGTCCCACTGAACTGCACCTCAACCATTTTCCATGTGCTAAAGTTCCTAGATGTAGAAATGTGTTCATGTTCTGAATAGCAAGAATGCATTTGCATTCATAGCTATAAGATTCACACATGTCTTTACCGCTATAAATGTGTGTGCATTTTTAGTGTTATGGATGGACAAGTAATTTTTTTGAATTTATTGTTTAACTTATGGAAAGATTACATGGATGATTATTTTTTTTCTTTGGATACAAGTTCATAATCACAAATTTGGTGTTTTGGGATGCAAAAACATGGAAACGATAATTATTGAGAAATTGTATATATCTTTCTCCTTTTGACATTATGTTTGTATAGGCTATATAGATTTGTTGTCCATGAAGCTATATATACGTATGGAGTCATTTGTGTAAATTATACAGTGGATTTCTTCACTTTTCGAAAAAAAAAATACTATATGGTACGTTAGAGGATATTGAGACGTAAACCTTTTAAAAAATAATTAGTTGATAATGTTAAGACCTTTCTAGGTTTCACTAACTAAATGCCTTGTAATTTCAATGATATAATGACTTTGATAATTTAAAAATAATATAAAATTAAGTTTATAATTTTGAAAAAATATTTGTGGATATGAACAATATCATGTCTATAATTTTACAAATTTTCATAGCAAGATGCCATCATTTAGGTACTGAAAGGTTGCGGAAAGGGACACATATGCATTATATTTTGCATAAAAATTAGCATATGAGTTTTAGGAAAACTCAAAAATTCGCATAGTTAGAAACAATTCCTATAAATAAAAGTTATATATTTAGAAAACTAATTTATTTTCCTACAATTCATAGTTTTCACCATTTTCAAATTTATTGGATAATTATCTCTAACATTGAACATAGTGTTATTTTCTCCATGTTTGCATTGTCACTAAAGCATCATGAGTGACCATCGTTATCTTGCAAATACCGCCATTTGAATATTGAATTAATAGATTATTTAGATTATAATGGAAAAGAAATCAAGAATTGAATATATATTTAGGATTTGAGATTCTCCATTGTAGTTGCCACAGGGCTTTGAATTGACACTGAATGGGTGAACTGTTAAGGCACTGCTTGCGATAGGTCACTGGTTAAAATCCCCGTGGGTGCTTACCTACCAAAAAAAAAAGAGATTCTCCATTGTAGTGATAAATAACCAACTATGTAATTATCTCTACTATAGTCGACCAGAAAGTATTTTGTAGTGTGAAGGAATTTGACTAAGGGCCATTCTTGAAGATATGTAACTGCAGCGATGAGATGAATTTGACTAAGGGTCATTCTTGAAGATATGTAAATGCAGTGATGAGATTCAATGAAATGGAAAACAATCCAAGTTATAATGCATCGAAACCTAATAGCATTACATCATTTTGTCAAAGAAAATAATCAATAATAAAAAACAAATTGATTTGATGTATTCTAGCACAAATATGAATATGGATGCTATATTCTCCAAGCCATGGTTAAACACAAAATCTATAATACTTATGAATACGTCAAATATCATATATAATTCGTTTATTGATTAATAGGGCTATAAAAAATAAATAAATTTTTTTAATTGTTTTGTTGGGTTGAGAAATTAATATTTGTTATATAATATGAATATAGTGTAGTAAAATAGTTATGTTTATAGATACTTCTATTTTGAAAAAATATTTCTAGAATTTTAATTTAATTATCAATAATGATTAGGTGGATGGTAGGAATTTAACGTCCAAATAATATTTGATAATATTCTTAGTAGTATTCATAGATCAAAATTTGATATTTATTTCAAAATTAATTATCCTGGCTCTTTTAATTAAATTACTTAATTAATGAATAAAAATGTCCTACAATATAATTTATGGTTTTTTGAATATGTGACATTAGTAAATCATGATATTGACCCATCAGTATTGTAACACAGTGTATTTATTAAATTTACAATCTACATGATAAAGTGGGAGTGGATCTCCATATATATATATATATATATAATATACTATATATATAAAGTGTAATTAGAAATTCATTTATTGATAGAGGGGTATTAAAAAATATATAAATATTTTTAATTGTTATATTGGGGTTGATAAATAAATAATTGTTATATAATAAGAATAGAGTTTAGTGTAATAATTAAGTGGATAGATGTTTATATTTTGAAATATAGATTTTAAAATTCGAGTTTAATTATCAATAATTATTAAGTGGTTAGTAGAGATTTAACTTTCAAAAAGTATCTTAAAACATTCTTAGTAGTAGCCGTAAGTCAAAATTTGAGATTTATTTCAAAATTTGTTGTGTTCTGTCTAATCTTTTAATTAAATTGATTAATTAAAAAAAATATCATATAAACATAGGTTATGATTTTTTGGATATATGATATTAGTAAATCATAATATTGATCCATAATATTGTAACAAAATCTATTTATAAATTTAAAATTTCTATAATAAAATGAAAGAAAATATTAGTAATTATAAATAAAAAAAATCATCATTAAAAATATATATCTATATATAAATAAATTATAATTTAATTATATTTTAGTTTGCTTTTAAAGCAGTTGTCTTTTTGGAAGCTTTTCCTGTGGGGTTTTCGGGTCAAAATCCGGCAGCAATTTATTGGAATCGCAAGTTTAAGTTTGATAGCTAGTTTATGCACAATCAAAGCAATTTATTGGAATCACAAGTTTAAGTTTGATAGCTAGTTTCTGCACAATCAAAGCGTCCCAGAGGTTTTTCAGGCTGCTGAATCCAAATATGCAGTTAAAAAACCATTTTAAATAATACAAATCAAGGTTTAACCTCAATTTTTTCCACCGGATTCCGTCACCGGAATCTCCAAAAAGTCGCATTATAGACAACTCCGTTTTTAAAGATTGACCATATAAATGTTTTAATTATTTTTAAATAACTAATATATTTGTTAGAAATGAGCATTATTAATCGAACAGGTCTTGCGTTATGAAATTGCTGGAACGGATCAGTTGATCTTTAAAAAGATACAGATACATGTATAATTCTATTTCAACGATAATATCAAATAATGAACCAACTATTTTTGTATTAATCTTTTACAATCTATGTATGGTCAAGCTAGCTATTGTGCCTCTCATTTTCCGGCATCTCTGTAGTGCCGTCTTATTGAGGGAGAGCTCTTTTCGAATGAATAACTCGATCGTTCGATATCAGAGCATGTGATATATGGAAGCAGAGCTACTAAATTTCCAAAACAACTGACGCCTGTCATAAATTTTTTTACAATATCATCTCAATAATGTTTTATTAAATCTTTGCTTTCGGGTTTGCGAAAATACGTTGAACCTATCACGATCCTGTCATGTGTTGGAAAATCTGTCTACGCCATTCCTATTGTAAACGCCATTTCTATTGTAAAGACAAGCACGGCGCCATCCTCGTCCAGATATAGTTGATTTTTAGCCAAGCTTGCGTCGAAAAATATGCAAACCATAACATGAGCTTCATAAAGAAACCCTTGTGATATATGATAGTAGAGCTGCTAAATTTCCGAAACACGTGACGTATGTGATCACATCTTTTACAATATCCTTATCATTATGTTTTATTAAATCTTTGCTTTTGGATTTGTGAAATACGTTGATCCTATCACGATCCTGTCATGTATGGAAAATCCGTGCCGTCCTACTGATATAGTTGATGTTTAGCTAAGCTTGGCTCGAAAAGTATACAAATCATAAGATGAGTTTGACAATGAAACAATATAGCCATGTGCACGCAAGATACAAACTACAAACGTCACCATCCCTTTTTAGTGCCCTAAAATTCTTTGATTATCTTCCTGATTGTGCCCACTTTCACGCTATAATTTCGTAAATCACTGCTCAGGTGTCCTTTAAACCTATCCTTATCATCTGACCTTCAATTCGTTTGACTGCTCCCAAAGAACATAGAACAATCTATCATTATCATTTTCGTTTTTCATCCTTTGTGCGTCACCGCATCCATCATGTTTCACGACCTTCACTAGATATAAAAGGCCGGTTGGGGCCGAGCTACAATTTTTTTATTATTATAATAAAAGACCAAATAGCCGAACGTTGATTTACGTCTGAAAACATGCACCCCGCATCTCATGAAATAAACTCGATGATTGCTCCGCCATTTTGTCAACCAGGAAGTTTTCTCGTTTTTCAGTTGCGTGGTATTAGTTAAAACTGTGGGAAGAAAAGTGATATCTCATATTCCAATTATCAAAATCAAGCTTAGAAATGTTTATAACAATTCAATTCTAATAATTGGGTGGGAAGATTTGGTCTTCACATGTCTTATGATCTCATCCTAAGTATGACTATATATGCTTGAGAGTAAATCCAACTACAATTTCTTTAGTTAAAAAAACATATTTTTTTCAATTGAAAAAAACAACCCAACCCACTGAACTATTTTTAGTTTTTAATCAATATTATACGTGGAATTGAATTGAAAGTACATAAGAGCCAATCTCCGTAAATTAAAGCGGCTAAAGTAAATTATTAAACGTTAATTACTATAATAGGTTGGGTAGATTATGGATTTTTTTTCAAATTATAAATAATTATAATGATAAGGTGAAGGGTCAAGATTTCAATGTTATAGAATACTCTAAAAAGAAAGTATGTAAATTAAATGGGTGTTAAATGTGTAGTAATGAATATATAACGATGATTAGACATATTTATTTTGTGATACATCTCCGGTTGCTAAAATTAAAAATAAATCATTAAAACTAACTAAATTATAATTTTATTTTATTATTATTATTAATTATAAAAAAAAAAATATTATAAGTGAAACATATAGAGAAATATGGAACAAAATTGTCAACCATAGAGATTTGCTCCACTTCACCATAGATATTCTTAATATATTAATAAGCGTAGTTATAATATTATATGCTAATAAAATAGCTTATGAATATTTATGGTTAAAAGTAATATTATATATTTACAAGTAAATATTTTTATCATTGGGTTACCAATATGTTAACTTTTCTTAGAGCTAAAGACTTAATGGAGTATGGATCTAATAACCCATATGATCCAGTATGTGATGTTTTTGCTTTGAATTTTATAAAATAAGCATTGGATGAGAAGTGTTTGTGCAAGGTAGAAAAAGCTACAACTTCCAAGGAAGTATGGAAGTTCCTCAGAGCAGAGTTTGGTGCAAGGGGGAGTGACATGCAACATCAGGTTATGTCACAAGCAAAGAAGTCAGCCGTCGATATGAGAGTATATAAGCAAGACTCTGAGAGGAAATCAGAGCTTGGAGAACCCCACTTAAAAGTGGATGATGGTTGTCAAGACCATAAAATTGAAATCCATTATGCAAGCATGCATATGGATGAAGAAGATGCAACCAAGATTGCATAGAGAGAAGAAGGAGCGTCTGTGTGCAAAATAGAAGAGAAAATAAATGCTCAAAGACTCCACTGTAACGTGGATGATGCAAATTATTGTGAATCCCACTGTGATGAGACACATGTGGATGATGATTGCAAAGTGAGATATGAATTGGTGAATCCAAACGTAGCCGATGGATTTGGTGAAGTTGAAATTGTCAATGAAATTAACAATGAGCACATTCATGCTCGGATATCCCACCATAGCGTAGATGAACATTATGTTGATGATATGTGGTTTCGTTTTTGAAATAGAGATTGATTATGAAAATATGGTAAGCACAATGTTTGATGAAACATTGAAGGTTGAAGTTGCCACTGTAGCAACAAGATATGAAGCAATTGGAACTGCTCATGAAGCAGTATGTCATTTAGCAGTAGTTGATGATCAAGAACATGATCAAGTGATTGAAGAGTTTTTTATGACAATATCCACTAACAACATAACAATGGAAGACAACCTCCATGTAGTTGAAAAGAAGACAAATGTAGATCGGGAAGCTCTCACTGAAGAGAGTGATATTATAGATGTTTTTAACATTGTTTTTGAATATGCAGTTGTTCAAAATAGCATGGGAGAAGAAGTTGAAAGCAAGGTTGTTAATAAATTTGATGCAGATTATAGGAATAAAACAATAGTACCTGATGATGAAAGTGAAAATGATATGGACGTTTCTGAAGACAAATATGAATGCATTGAAACCATTTTTCAACAATGGTGTCAAGAAGAGATAAGATTTTTCTATCAAGAAATATGGAAGAAAGAAAACTAGGAATATGAAGCGCAAGAAGCAAAGAAAATAATACAATTTGAAGATGAAATGTTTTGGCATTAGTCCATGGTTGAATGAATATTTGAAGGGGAAGATGATGTAGATAATATCAAATTGTGTTTCAGCACAAATTCAAGAAAAGTCAAAGAAAATTTGCAGCAACAACAAGTGAATAAAGTCTACATCAAGAAAGTTCAAAAGAGAAAGAAGCAATTTCGAGGATATAGATCTTAGAAGAAGAGAAAAAGAAAATGCAAAATAGTAAAATTCTTGAGTCATTGTAAGCCTAGCTAAGACATAGACCAACAAGCATGTTTGAGTGATAATCGAGTTAAGATAAATTATGTTGAGTCATACGGTCATAATTAAGGGGGAGTGTTAGAAATTGTAATTATTCCTGCATGTGGAGTTCGCTAAAATTAGAGTTAACTAAGTGTTGAGGGAGTCAAGTTGAGTTAAGTGATAGACAACTTTTATTGTTTGATTTCATGTGGTTTCATGTCAAGATATTTTAGGCAAGTCACTAGTTGAAAAAGGTTAAATAACCTTCATTAGGTTCATTATTAGAATCCTGTTTTGTATGATCAATAGAAGAGCAAAATCGTGTGTTTTATGTGTGAATTCATGTTTTGTCTCTTCCACCTTTACAACAAGTTCTTCCTCAAGGAAAGGCTATCAGTCAACAACGGTTTGAATCCAAAGGGATATCGAGCCCTAAGAAACCAAACATATCAAGTGGTTTGTTGTCATGTAGAACTTGGGAATAATTACAAAAAATCAACTATAGAACGAGAAAAACTTGAGCATTGTCAACCTCGAAACAAAAACTAGGGGCGTACCTAACGGCAAAGAGCCATGGAGAAAGGGAGACTATGAAAAGTGTTCCAAAAGGAAACCCTGGTCTAAGGAGTTGTAGGGATTCTCCTCCACAGTAAAACAACCGAATGACCTCCTGCAGCACCGACAAGGGCTAACCAGCCTGCTATAGGGCATTAAATGCCTTGGTACATGCAAGCTATATAACAAAATAACACACAGCCTCAGTGGCTACATAAATTAAAAATAAAAGTTGTGTGTTATTTTGTTATATAGCATGCATGTACTAGGGCATTTAATGTCATATGGCAGGCTGGTTAGCCCTTGCCCTGCGGCACCCACGTAGGGATGATTACTCTCTAATTCCTCTCACTCAATCTGAACCATCGATATAACCTTTGTCCATTAGGACCGTTGATTAGAAACCTGTGTATTTGTCAAGTATTTTTGCGAGACAACTGTACATAGATGGAGTTTTGAGAAAGACTTGGGTCTCGCTTCGGTTAGAGCACAAGGTCTAAGAGTAATCGAATGAAACAATAATCATAACAACCTAATGAATTTAAGTGGCGTGTCACCCTGAAACAATAGTTCCCCAACCATTAGGTTAAGTTGACTCCATAATTGTTATAATTTTGACTCATAGTAATCTAAAGTTACTCCTGAAAAGCAAGAAATTGTATGGATCTATAATTTCCATAATGCATATATATTATATTTCATTCTTGCTATTAAAAAAAATCAATGTTAAGTTATTATATACACTACCTTCCTGAAATATGTTAAACATTTGACCCATGTAATAATTTTGATTGCATTCAAATATTTCTAATAATCGGCCGGTCAAAATGTTATAGATTTCATTCAAAGTGTTTAGATTTCATTCACAGTGTTTGCTAAAAATTCTCAATAAGATTACAGATTTGTAATTTAATTTAAATTTCAGCGTGTTCTTTAAAATATGGTACATTTTAAAATGTAACATCATCTTATTATTTAATTAAATGAAGATAAGATATTTTATTTACACCCTTTATTACTTAGTTCAACCATGATCATTTAGTTACATCTTATAGTATGAATGTATCTTTAACACATATTTTTTTAGTATTAGTTTTTTAAGATAGTTAAAATGGTAAATATTTTTTCAGTTATATAAATTTTATTTTAACCATATTATATATTGATGAAAATATTTTAGAATAATTTCTTTATAGTGATATAAATTTAAGTTTTATGGAAAACACACTAAAATATCACCTTTTTAGTATGAAAATTGTAATTCTAAAATTATTAATTATTTATATAAATGTTTTTTTTTCTTAATATATATATATATATTGAGAGAGAAAGAGAGAGCTAAAAAATTTTATTAGTTAAAGAGAATTATAACTTTCTCTTTTCCTTTCATCTATCATTAGGGGAATTAGAACATTCATGAAATAGTAGGGCTTAAGTCTAAAATATCCATGACTATAGTGAAATTTCAAAAAAACTAAATAGAACCAAGGCATATTAGCTTGAAAGTTTGTAGTAAATGATGACCATAAGTGAACATCTAGTCACTAAATCTACCAATTATAACCATAGTAATAACTATCATAAAAGAAGTCCCAGTAAGAAACAAAATACAAAATGTAGCCCCTATCATTCAGAGTTTTAAGAGGAGGTCGAGGCTTTAGTGGGAACAGGATCCATGTACCTATGAGGTGGAACTGACTCCTTCCCATGTAGTATGATAGTCTCTATCCTCATTAAGTGCTTGTATATTTCTCTAAATTGAAGTTAGAGCTCATCCATTGCTAGCAAAATATCATCTTTCGCATCACTACTCTCTAGGAGGACTTTACCCAGAAGCAATTTGAGTTGCCAATAAAGGTCAATTGCGTGAAGCTATTGATCATATTGACCTCTAGTGTGAATATTTTCTAGAACCTATTCAACAATAGTGGTAATTACCTCAAAATCTCGATGGTAATCATGATCCATGATGCTCTTCTCTTTTTACATTCTAATATCTTGCTAAATTTAGGGTGGTCTTTGCATGTAGTAGAGCTAAGTGGATGATTTGGATCTTGCACTTTCTCTTCCTCCCCATTTCATATGTTGCCACTTGCATCCCTACATCTTATGGCACATTTCCTTGGCATCATGTCATATACTGAAATGACTTGTAACTAAGACTATAGCTAGTCCACCCATTGAAGAAACATTGTCCTTTGAAGCAAAATAGGAAAAAAAAAGGTATTAAAACTAGTTGAAAGTAAAGACATCCCACTTAGATATATATGATTTAACTAATTTTGGTAAAACATAATTATCTTGTGCTAATATAAATCCTTTTTACATCAAAACAAAGTGAAATGATCTCAAAATATAAACTATCTAGGACAAAGCAAGGGTTTCAAGATGAAGAATGAGGCAAATAATGGGTTTAAGAGACTAGGCAAGGAGACCTTGGTCATTCCCTTGGGAAAATAAATAAGAAAATATTGGACACTCCATACCACCATTTGAAAACCAAATAAGTAAGCTTCCCAATATACATCCTTTGCTAAATTTCTCATGTTGTTTGTATGTAGTAGAGCTAAGTGGATGATTGGGACCTGACACTTTCTCTTCCTCCCCCCGTGATATGCTGCCACCCGTAACCCTACATGTTCTAGCACCTTTCCTTGGCATCATATCATATACTAAAATGACTTGTAATTCAGACTATAAATAGTGCACCTATTGAAGAAACATTTTCTTTGGAAGAAAAATACAAAAAAAAAAGTATTCACACTAGTTGAAGATAAAGATGTCCCACTCAGATATATATGATTCAACTAATTTGGTAAAAAATAATTATATTGTGCCAATATAAATCTTTCTAACATTTAAAACAAGGTGAAATGATCTCAAAATCAAAACTATCTAGGATAGAACAATAGTTTGAATATTAGAGATGAGGTGAATAATGGGTTTAAGGGACTAGGCAAAGAGACCTTGGCCCTTCCCTTGCAAAAATAACTAAGAAAATATTGGACCCTCCAGACCACTCTTTGAAAATCATAGAAGTAATATTCCAAATACACATCCAAAAATAAAGGGTGGATTAAAAATATTGCTGGGGAAGAGAACAACTAGAGCACACTATACCAAAATCCATGATTATCTAGTGTGGAGGGATATCAAGAATCTTTTGATAATCATGGATTCTTATGTAGTGTGCCACAATATATATACTATATATTATATATATATATATATATATATATATATATATATATATATATATATATATATATATATTATATATTATATTATATACTACTATATATTATATATATATATATATATATATATATATATATAGATATATGTATGTATATATATCAGTAAACTCTAGGTGCATATGTATGATCATTTGAAAATAATGGATAAATTGGGAAATGACTATTGTACTTCCTCGCACATAATACTTCATTATTTTCCAATTGACTAACCTTGAAGACTTTCTTATAGATATTATTATTTTAATGTGATTATATAATTCTAATATTTTGTTTATTTTATTTTATTAGAAATTTTAGATATTTTTATGTAGTTTTAATTTATTATTATTATTATATATCAAGTTCAACATATACCTCAAAATTTATAGTCAAAGTTTGTTTTACATAACATTTGATAAAGACAACAAATATTTATATATGATCTAAATTTTAATATTGTTTAATAAAAAATAAATTAATAATAATAATAATAATAAATCAAAAACTAATCTTTAAATTAAAATGATCAATTTTAATACCTTATTGAATGGAAAAATCATCCCATTCAACCCAAACCTAGATTGTATAAAACAGACATAAATTGTATAACCTAGATTATATAAGATGCCACATAGAGTTTTTCTTCATTTAACATATAAAACATCTCCTCAAACTTTTGGGTTGTTGACAAGCCACACCACATTAAAGTTTAATTATGTGTGAAAAATGACATTAAATTTTACTTTTGTGCGAGACATCGCAATAGAATTTCTTGTTAAAGGATATAGTTTTGAAAATGGAAACCATGAATACTTGCTTCTCAATTGTTGAAATTTTATATTTTATGTAATAAAAAAAAAATTGAAATGTGTATTAGAATAATTTTTTTTTTAACTAAACATTAAAGGGAAGAATTTCCATTTCCAAAGAGTCTCAAGAAATTGATAGACAAGGGTGTCTAGTATGTGGCAATAATAGGGAAGATTGAAAATATCTTCATGATTAATGGGGACCTTTATGGATTTATAAGTATTTTGAGTAGATTAGGTGTCATGCCATTTCTTTATCATCTATCACGACAAGCTAAGAAACTGCCTCTACAATCATTCCTTACTCAGAAAAAAAATTGGGGATCAACCCTCCTTTGGTTTTAGGCCACAAAGAAATTCAAGGATGGAATTTCCCCTTTTGTTTGACAGTTCCTAAGGAAATTTAGGGATTAAGGCTTAAGTCCCATTCCTTGGTCATATTAGAAATAAGTGGTTCATGACTAACGGATGAACTAGAAGTGGATTATCTCGAGAGGGTAGATATAAGAGCACTAGATTATCAAGTATTTGGTGTCTAAATTATACCCACTATTATTATTTCCAAACTAATATATATATTTATATGTAATTTGAAACCCTTTTGTAATAGGGGTTTCCAACATCAAGTGGTAGGATCACGTCATCGAGAGATAACAATTTGGATTTCAAGTGATCATGATCTACATGATGTCACATGGTCTCAATATAAAAAACCCTTAATGTTAGAAATGGAAAGTAGCTCATGACTTTTGAGATATGATCAACTAATGTATATCTTTCCACTGGGGTGTTAAGTATTACGTTTTTATGAAATTTAGATCCTCCTATTAGTACATTCTTCCTAATACTACAAACCCTAATAAGGGCTCGTACATGTTTATTACATGGGATTGATATGTATTAATATATCCTACTAAAATAGAGATACATGGCATGTCCACATGGCGGATAACATGTTAGGGTGATGTGGTAAGGAGAATGGCTCTTGATGACATTTCACACTAGCCTAGAGATAATGTGGCATTGGTATTGATCCTACATGGTGTTGATGTGACCAGTGGATGTGGCACAAGGACATTGAATAATGTATATCAATGTGTGAAATAGGTTGAGGCCAGGTGGTAGCCAATGGTTAAAGATAATGTGGAGCCAATGAGGTAGGCAAATGACATCACGAGTTATGGTGGCTTGGTTACTAGCATATTAAGTCTTTGTCATTGACCTATTGGCTAATTGGGCATCGATTCATTGACCCATTAGCTATTGAAAATTATCCATTCCCATGTCTCATGCCATCACGTATGTTGGGGAGCTAATAGATAGAGAGTAATCGACATAGTTGGGAACCATTGGTTGATGGCTTTCTATCAAGTCAAGAAATTTAAGACCATTCTTATTTGTCATTAAAGGTTTGAGTCAGTTCTCAATGGTTCATATGTCACGATGGACAATTGTACCACATTGACTGTTGAGGTGAGGGCACAAGGAAGTATGGAGATGGAGCTAGCCTGAAGGGAAAACCTTTAAAGGGGAATAATGTGACATTCAAAAGTATGTTTTGGATGAGTGTATATCATTGGAAATCTCTTGATGACGAGAAAAATGTGACAATATCATATATGTTATTTGAGGTGGTTGGGGAAATGACAAATTTAATAACCCCCCTCTATAATTAACCTTGAAGGTTGGGTTTATATAAAAAACACAAACCTAATGAAGCATTAAGGGATTTGGAATCTTACATTTCAAATAAAAAACATGATAATATTTTGATAGAAAGTCCAATGATGAGTATACTTTTACCATAATCTAGGTTATATATTGTGCTACAATAACCATAAATAATTTTTCCGAATGAGTCAGCACATATTGTTAAAAACTAATTTAATTTTAAACTGGTAGAAAAATATAACTTTTTATATCACCAACTTCATATAACTAAAAGGAATTTTGTCATAAAAGTATTTAACACAATTTATCATTTTTTACTTTGGCTAATAATGTTTAACTAATAATGGCTATATATAACAATGTTTGATAATGGTCAATCTTGTTCTACTATGGTTGAAACTGATTGACTATTGAAGGTTATGGTTTGGCCATGTTTATCAATAAACCATTTTTGTCTATGGGGAATGCAACATGCCTCAAGGTTTATATTGGATTGTGATGAAGTTCAATGGTCATGTCATATTGCAACATTCATCTTCATTCCTTTATCTAAAATTATTACATCCCTTATGTCCACTATGATTCATGTTGGTTAACCATGATTGGCCATTGTTGACTATAATGGAGCATATTGACTATGCTTAACTATTGTTGGATATTTTGGAATTATAATGTTAACCTTAATTGACCTCTATCAAATTGCTAAAATTATGTTATTAATGTTGGTTTACATATATGGAATTTTTGTGTTACTTAATGCCTTTGTTGTGCTATGAAATTAATTGAGGATTGTGTTAGAGTTGTCATGTTGCTTAATGTATATATCATGTCATGGAATTCATGTAGATGGGGTCATGTTGGTTTGCGATGTTTTAGAAGGATTATGTTGTGTTACAATGTTTATTAAAGCATATGTTGGGATGAAATTTTCATCAACAATTATGTAACATTGTCACATTTATCATTATTGAATGATGTTGACATATGTACAGTGAAAGGTTGACATACTCAACCTTCTCTTTCCTAGGTTCAATTTAAAATCCAATCCAATACTTTGTATTCCCCTTTCAGTGCGGGAAAAACCTCTTCTACACCTTCATGTCGATCAAAAGATAAATACATTAATTGATTCAAAATGTGATTCCATATTGCCCATGTTGTCGTTCATGCCAAGATAACTGGGGGTCAAACCCTGCCTTACTTCTCGCGAGTATGAATCTTTCTCATGGTTGAACATCATTGGTTATATTTTACTATGGTTGGCTTACATCATAAAGTGATGTTGGTGAATGGTTAAGTTCTCAATATGACATATACGATATGTTCATCACATTATGGCATTATCTTATATTTGCTAGATTATGATGCTTATTTTTATTGGTTACATGTGACATTAGGTTATGTTTTTCATAACACAATGTTTAGTTCAGGTCATCATGTTATTCTATCAATTTTTGTTTACCATAGTGCAACATTGGGTTATCATCATCACATTACAATGCTTGTTTATGTTAATCACATTGTGACATAAGATCTTGTTTGATATGTTATGGTATTATTTTATTTTTCCCACATTAAGATGTCAAGTTATGGTCATCTTGTGAAATCAAGAATTGTTCATCATAGTATGACATTTAGCTATGGAACTCTTGACAGATGGGTGGAGAAAGGAAAACTCATTTAGGTATGGTGAAGAAATTCAGAGGCAACCAATCTTGTTTTGGTGTCTATGATTCTTGGACCAATTTAGGTGAAAACATTGTGGTTGAGGGTTGAGGTGGTTGGCCTCTAGAAGCCCTAGCTGGTTATATTTTGGTTTAACCCATAGGGTCCCACATTCATGCTTGGAATATGGCATGGGGGTGATTAGTTGAAAGAGAGATTTTTCTTAGCCTAATCTATGGTCAGGTGGTACATGGAAGTCCCTCACTTGGTTGGCTTTATGCACATGTTATTATCTAATAGTTCTTATTGAGACCAATGAGCACATGTATTGATTATTGTGTTTATTTTTATTACTAGTTTGTCATGGCTTCATTCTAGTTAAATGTTGGTTATAGACGTTGTTGATTGATGTTCTCTTGTTATGGATTTTATTCATTATTTGATAATCTATTGAATGGTTAAGTGAATGCATGGATAAATAGTGTTGTTGCAACTAGCTTGAGAGGGTAGTGAGCCTTCCTGAAAATTCACTGATGAGATTAGTGAGATAGTGAATAGATATGCATTCATGACCTATAGCTACTATGTTTACCATGTTTTCAATGAAACGTTTACATGTCTTTTTCATTTTGTGAAATATCTTAGGCTTATTTTTTATTACATGGACTTATTATCACCTTAGAATAAATTCTAGAAAGTTCTATCTTGTTCTGGGTAGCTAGTATGTAGCTAGCCTTGAAAATCCAAAATGGTTTGATAGCCTCACTCTCTAAAATGAGAAATATCGATTGCAACCACATGGAAGGAGGCCTTTGTGTATGACTTGAACCATCTGGGTGCATGCAAAACTTGGAATGCATATGATTGGGATGTAAGGTAATGTAAAACGAAAGTTACAACTCAGGGTAAGATCATCAATAAATTGTTTCTATTATTTGGGCAATGGGTTGTCCCTGGGTGGTTGTAATATGTTTTTGATTAGTAGACACCACTTCCGTTACCGAAACTTGAATTTTGAGTCATGTCATAGTTACTCTCAGCTCATGTTTACCTTGTAGCGCTTGTAAAAGTGGGTAAATGTTTGGTGGGGTGTTACATTGATCAACAATTTTGATGATTAATTCTCCAACATCCAACATTTAAAAATGAGTTTTTAACACAAAGAGGGTCTTTCCTTCGTACTATAATTAAATTTTCTAAGTTTGGATTTGGTACCTTTTCTTCTCATTTACAAATCACACTAGCTTCTTAACTTTGGTGTTTTCCAAGGTTCGAGTTTGATTTATGATTGTTGTCCCTTTTATATTGCATGACCTTTATTATGTTATATGGTATGTGGGAGCCCAATCCCCATCCTTAAATGGATGAATACATTTACGTTTATTTAATATTATTATTTAAGAGTTAATATGTAATGTGATCTTTGGACTTTAAATATTAAGTCAAAGATTATAATGGTTAAGTTGTTTTCATCTTAATGAGTTTGAATGAAATCATAATTTTTTTTGAATGTTCATTCCATGATTCCTTTTTCAGTCGAAATGCTTCATCCTTAAGTTATAATTATGCTTGAAAATTTACGGAATCTAAAATTCATTTAATGTTTATACTCATGCCTATCATATTTTTTGAATTCGTGAGCCATGGTCTTGTCTTGGGTGCCTTTCTTTTCTTTATTTCCTTGAGTTTCACAATCCCTTGTTACAAATAAATTTTACCTCTTAAAAAACAAGAGGGAAAGATTATCCACTCAAATGTTATCCTTGAGAGTTAACCAATCCCAATCATTAACATAGTTATAGGAAATTTTGGTGGAAAAGGACCCTATAAAGGTAAATGACATAGAAATTCCACAATGATTTCCTACAAACAACAAAGACTAAGATGCATATGATTTAAATATATGTACATTTTTTAAGCTAATGGTAGGAAGAGAGTAAACATTATTTTTCTAAAGAAGCTAAGGGAAATTATCAATCTATAATTGAAGATAATATTGATGAAGTGTATCAAAAGAAAGGACAAAATTTAATGTTTGGAAGAACATTGTAGAATCCATATGGCCAAATATATGTTAAGTGCCAAGACCATGTGTAAAATTGGAGGTAATGTTTTATCATTAATTGTAGATGGAGGTAGCATAAAGAAATTGGTGTTTACATAGGTCATAGAGAGGGTAAATTTGAAGCATATGACACATGTCCATTATTATAGGGCTTAATGGTTCCAAGTAGGACATGACATCATTACTTCTAACCAATGTTTGATAAGTTTTCATGTTGGAACATATTAAGTACAATATTATATGATGTTGTGCCAATATATGTTTTCCATGGTTATTAGGAATGCATTGGTATTATGATAGGATACTTGTTTATGATGGGGTGAAAAATACCCTTTTCATAGGGAAGGACGGAAAGAAGATCAAAACACTACTTGAGAGGAAAGAAACTGAGAGGAGAATAGTAGTAGCTTTAGGATAGGTGTGGGAGAGTCATGATATGCTTCAAAAAAACTTTTGAAAGGATAATAAAAACCAAAGTGATGGTATTTTATCATTATGAATAATACATGTCCAAAAGTGGAGAGTTAAAATCCCATTAGAATTATGATAATTTTTATTTAAATTTAAGTTATTTTAGAGTATTATCATGAGGGATTACCACCTATTAGGACCATTCTTTATCAAATAATGTAAATTCTAAAATCTAGTTTGGCTACTAAGGTGAAATATAGGACAACACTTGCAAAAATTGCGGAGCTTAAGAGAAAAGTGCATGCATTGCTAGAAAGGGGATTGACTGGATAAAACTTAAGCCCATGTGTAGTATCTATTATATGTGTGTCAACAAAGGGAGTATCATGGAGAGTGTGCATTTATTCCAAGATTATTAATAAGTTATAGTCATGTATGGACACACTTTGCTTATTATACATAATTTAATGGGGTGGAAATGAGATTTTACAGTGATATACTAATTATTTTTTATCATTAGATAAGGATTCATGAAGGATATGAATAGAAAATTATCTTTAATGCAAACGAGGGGCTTTATAAATGGTTTTTCATGTCATTAGGTTTAGATTTTTTTGCGTGTCCTTTTAAAATTGATGAATGAAACAAAAAAGTCATACTTGTGTAAATTTTCATTGGTTATGAACATAGCCTAACATTCTAATGGCATGAGAAAAAACCTACATCAAAATGTGACAAGAATAGCAGGATATTGTACTATAATTAATAGAACCAAAACACATATTATGTTGAAAAAAGGAAACATCCCAAGATCATGAAGATAACCCAATTTCTTAACATGATGACCATAGCTAAATTTCATACCACGATGACCATAACTAAATCTCATACCATGATGAAATTTTTTTTATGTCCCAAGATGAGCACAACTTGGCATTACAATGTCGAAAACATAACCTAATGTCATAACATTTCAAAGAAAATCCCATGTCACCATGTGATGAACATAAGCAAGAATTGCAATGTGATGAAGATAACCCAATTTTGCACTGTGATAAACAAAAATTGATGAAAAAATGTGATAACCTTAACTCAACATTTCATTATGACAAACATAACCTAATGTCATAACGTGTCCAATAAATCTGAACATCACAATCTAACAAACATAATATCATGCCATAATGTGATGAACATATCCTATGTCATAATGAGAACATAACCCTTCACCAACGTCACCTGGTAATATAGGTAAACCATAGTAAACTATAACTAATGATGGTAGACCATGGTCATCCATGGTCAACCATAGTTAAGCCTAGTTACCCATGGTCAATTACAAACAACCATGGCCACACATAATAATCCATGGTCAACATGGTCTTACATAGTTAATCATAGTTTAGCTTGGTCAACTACACAGAAACATAATCAACATGTTCAACAATAGAAACTCATGGACAACCATGCTCATCATGGTCACCATCATCAAATATTGACAACCATGGTTATCGTTAGTCAATGATAACCTTTCATGAGAAACTAGAGGAAACCATGGCCAAACATGGTCGTACACTTGACATGGTCAAATATGGTTGACCACAGTCAACATGTTAATATATGGTAAACCATAATAAACCATGGTCACCATTAGTCAACCATACTTAGTCATTATATCCTTAGTTAACTGTAGTCAATATGATCAACCATAGCCAATATGGCCAGTTATACTCAACCATAGTCCCATAAGTCAACCAAAGTTGACATTGCTAATCATAGAAAACCATAATCAACCTTATCTAACCATTTTTAACATGGAGGACATGGTCATCATTGTAAAACATATCAACCATGTTCAAGAACATTTAGCTATACACTTTCATGGAAAAACATAGTCAACCACTATTATACATGGTCATATATAATCTATATGGTCAAACATATCCAAACGTGGTAAACCATAATCAATATGGTGAAGGTTGGTCAACCATAGTAAAAATGATCACCCTTGGTAAACCATAGTCAACCATGCTTGTACATAAGCAATTATGCTATACTCCAATCAATGATATTCAACTATAATAAACCACAATCAACCATGGGAAAGCATGGGTGACCTTGGGCAATGATAGCCATCCACAGTTAACCACAATTAATCATTTTCAATATGGGCAAGATGGTGACCATAGTCAAATATTTTTAATAATGGTCACCCAAAATCAACATGGACTTCCATAGATGACCATGGTCTACCTTAATAAACCAAAATCAACCATAGTCAACTATAGTCAACTATATTTAACCATAGGAAATGTTACGTGACCATAGTCATCCTTGGTCAATCATGATCAACAAGGAAATTTGATCAACATTATTGAATGTTATCAACTATGCTCAAGCATGGCCAACTAAAGTATTTCATGGGCATCCAAAGGAAACCATAGTTTACCATGTTAAAATATAGTTTTCATTGTCAAGCATGGTTTACGGTCATCAGCATGGTTTATTGTGATCAACTATGGTCAAGCATGATCACCCTTGGTCAACTATAATCAAACATACTTGTACATACCCAACCATGAGCACTCATAGTCAACATGGTCTTCTATAGTCAATAATAGTTTATCCAATCAATTGCACTTATTCATAATCAACCGTGGTTAACCATGAGTAACCTAACAAAATCATAGCAAGCCATGTTCAACCATACTCAACTAAAGTCTTCTCTAGGCAACCTTAGTCAACCATGGTCAAACATTAACATGGCATATAGTCTACATGGTAAGTGTTGTCAAACGTAGTAAACATGGTCAAACATTGTTACCCATATTAACCGATAGTTATTCATATGTCAATTATAATAAATTCAAGTCCAACCTATGTTTACCATATTCAATAATAGGAGTTGACCATTGTCACTCATGGTCAACTACAAAAAACCGTGCCTGCCCTTTCTCTTTATGTTCAAAAGGATTACCATAGCTAATTGTTACCAATCATGATAAACCACCGCCAAAAATGGTCAGCCATAGGCAATTATAAATGAAAAAAGTTAATTTTACTCTTTCATAATCAACTATACTCAATAATGGTCTACTTAAGTTATTAGCGGTAGTGTATCTTGGACAACTATAAATAAATGTGAACAACCATGGCGAACTCTATTGAGCTAAGCTCAAAAATGGTAATACGTAGCCCACCATATGTCAACCATCATCAAGCATATTAACTGATAAGAAACCATGGTCAACCATATTCATCTAAAGTCAACCATGCACAACCAAACTACTTCTCTATGTGCTTCATGTCTTAACTAGCAACCATATTAAATTGGTTTATATATGCCCATTAACACCATTTGTGAGATATAAAAGATTAATAACACCAATATATGTGTGTCAACAACTTTTACTTTACAATAATTGATTTAGTTTACATATATTTTGAACATAAATATGCTAAATGCTAGGCATTTGCCAAAATAAAAATAAAAACCTTGTACATTAATATTCCAAATATGATATGATCAACTCCAAATCATGATGAATTCAACACACTTTCACAAATCTATCTATATTGACCAATTTTACTCTAATATCATATGATTTTTACTGATTTTTATTATTATTATTATTATTATTATTATTATTATTATTATTAATGGAAGTTAACCATTTCTCATTATGGATGACAACATCTTTGTTGTTATTAGGGAAATGGTGTACACATATTTTTAAATATTATATGGTCAACTCAAAATCATGTAAGATTCAATACATGATCCAGGTGGATATTGGTGGCCACCCTCCTATTCCACTTAGACCCCCAACATTGTTTCTTTTAGTTTTTCAGTTTCCTTATTTGTAGCACAATTTACTATTTTTGGAAATTTTTTGGGTCCTGAAATTCCAAAGCCATTTTGAGGCCGTAAATGATACTTTTCGGGAAAAAGGAGACAAACATGGCTCTTAAACCAATGTTGTCCATTTAAAATTTGTAGTCCTCAGATAGATATTTCTAACGAGATATTGTGCACATCAAAAAGAGATCGTATGCCAAAGTTACAACCCCGGGAAGTTGTTGTACTAATTTACGCAAACGAGGCCCATATTTTTGGCGCTTCATCTCCTAGGCTTAGATTTTTGGATGTTTATGGTTTTCCGTTATTTCTCAATAATAAATAGGCATTTGATCCTCATTGGAACATAATTCAGAGGTCTGTAGCTGCGACATCTCTTCTCAGAGATAAGCTACCATTGCCCAAGCTAGTCTTATCTCCATTTTGTTTGTAAGCATATTTCAGTATTTGATATTAATGAAATGCAGTGTTATTTATATCACATCTTTGTATTTATGGCTATATCTGTAATTTTTTGCATCCTTGTTTAGATCCGGATTAGTGGTATTAGAGGGGTTTGTTATTTCTCTGTTTTTCGTTGCATTTCCCCAACGAGGTCGGGCTATAAGGAGTTAGGGCTCAATCTAGTTTAACCTTTGCAAGTTCATCCTTGCAAACCCCGACGACCGCCGATGGTGGAAGAAAAGAAGGATGAGGGGGTAGGAGATCCTATCAAAATATTTCTTGAGGAAGCCCTCGAGAAACAATGGAAAATGATGATGGATAACTTTGCCTAGATCCTTCAACAGTTGCCCACCGACGACGCATCCACATCCAGCATACACTTTGGAGGTTCAACTCCTTTTAAGATACAAGTAAACTTTGAAATTCCCATATTTGATGGCCAAATAGATGCAAATTCCTTAGGTAAATGGTTAAATATGCTAGAAGGAGACTTTTCTATCCATGATTTTTTCAGCCGAGAAAATATTACATTTGCTCTTCTCAAAGCTATCCCCCATGTCAAGGACTAGTGGGAAACATACTGTGAGCGGAAGGATGAAAGGGCGACCTCACTATTTTAGTTGCACCCACATTGAATTCATTCCAGGATGCCATCAAGGAGTATTAATTCCCTGTTGGGGGCTATGATGATAAATACATAAAGTGGACAATGCTGTAGCAGGGAAGGGACCAAGATGTTTTGGAGTTTACCAATGTTTCTCATACCCTTCGTAGAATGTTGGGTATTAATGATTTTAAGAAACATTTGGTACTCAAGTACAAAGGGTTGCCTACACAGGTACATCTAAGACGAGATGGAGTTCATGGACATCTCCTCGCTCGACACGACGTATCGATACACTGTCAAGACCAAGTTGAATTTTAAAAAGAAGAAGTGAGAGTTTGGATCTGCGAATCCGAGGCAAGGGAAATGTGCCCCCAAACCTCAGAGCAAAGAACCAAGCTAAGGTGGGGCGGCCTAGGACAACCTACGAAGGCTGCAAGAAAATAAAAATACTACAAAGACAAAGAAGGACATGAGAAATTGGTGTGAGTTCCATAAGAATTCCACTCACAACACAAGTGAGTGTCGGGCCAAGCAGTCACTGGTGGCCAAGATGAAGGCCTTAGAATCAGATTCATGTTCCAAATCTGAGTCAAGAACCCAACAAGGCGAATGACAAAGGGAATCAAATTATCGATGTGGAGCCCAATGCCACCATTTCCATGATGAAGATCTAGAAGGAGGAACCCGAAGATCCAGAGGAGGAGGAGAACCTCTTCCACTCCTCAGATGTGGGCAAAGGGTTCCCCACTATAGTTCATTTTCAATAGCGGGAGCCAAAAGAACCTCATTTCAGTAGAGGTTGTGAAGCGGTTGGGATTACTGAATGCAACACACTAACAACTTTACACCAACGGGTGGCTTCACCAAGGATGGGATCTTCGTGTGAGCTAGCAGTGTCGCCTTCCATCTAGGATCAAGCCCTTCACAGATAAGGTATTATGTTACATTTCTCCCCTTGATGTTTGTGATGTATTATTAGGCCAACCATAATTGTGGAAGTGACATGTTGTGTAGGAGTCAAGGCCTCGCGTTGTTATTATTATTTCGGGAAATAAGTTGTACAGGATACCACAGGTAGCACTGCCCACCGCCATCTCTTTGGTTACTGCAAAAAATGTAGTAAGATTATTTCCAAAACTGAGAATTTTTTTTCCTGTTGATACGTCCTCGGGGAAAGAAGAAGACAGTGGCTACGACCTCTAGACAGGGCCCCTTTGCATGACAAAAATAGATGGAAAAGGTCATGGAGGAGTACGAGGACATCTTCACCTCCCTCGTAGGGGTGCCTCTATACTATCAGCAACATTCCATCGATCTGACCCCATGTGCGTCGTTTCCCAATGGATTAATCTATTGATGCTCTATTCTGGAGAACAATGAAATCAAGAGGCAGATTCAGAAGTTGTTGCAGAAAGCTCACATCTAGCCAAGTTCATCGTCTTGTGGGATCATGATCATGTTAGTACAGAAGAAGTATGGAACTTGGAGATGTTATCTTGACTATCAGGTGCTGAACAAGATCAGTGTCTAGAATAGGTACCTAATCCCATGGATTGATGACGTTTTGGACCAACTCAAGCGGGGAATATTAGAGCAAGATCTACTTGAAGTCTAGATATCACCAAGTACCAATCGAACCCTCAGATGTGTGGAGGACTTCCTTCAAAGTCAAGGAGGGCCTTTTCAAATGGTTGGTTATGCCTTTCAAGTTGACGAATGCTCCTACAACCTTCATGAGGCTGATGGATGACATAATGCAACAATTCAGCAACTCATTTGTAGTGGTATACTTGGATGACATCTTGATCTTCAGCCAGAGTTGGGAAGAGCACCTCCACCGGGTTCTCCAAACCCCGCGACAACAAAAGTTGTGTGCCAATTTGGATAAATTCACTTTTGGCATGACCGAGGTTCAGTATCTCAGATACATTATCGATGAATGAAGGGTGCATGTGGATCCAACCAATATCCAAGTTATTCAAGATTGGCCATCCACAACAACTTTGATAGAGCTCCGCATCTTTCTGGGTCTTTCCAATTTTTACCGCAAATTCGTGTTTGGATTCTCTCATATCACTTGGACCTTGAGTCAAGTGACCAAGGGAGGAGCGAAAGTAAAATTATTTTCGTCTTCATCTCAACAAAAGTCATTTGTAGAGTTGAAACATTACCTCTACTATGCACCAATGTTCACATTACCAGACTTGCAATACCATTTGAGATTGAGACAGATGCTAGACTATGTAATTAGGGCAGTGTTAGGTCCCTATACTACTAGTTTAACCCCTTATTATTATTAGTACAAACCCCTTATTGTATTGTTGTGCCCATGTAGTCCCCATATTGTTATTATTGTGACCCATAGAAGCCCACTATTGTTATTATTGTGCCCTTACATTATTATTGTTATGTCGACTCTAATTATATTATGTCCCCTTAGACTCCTATATATAGAAAGGAGGTCTTGTCATTTGTATCATCCAATAATTTTTCATTGTGTAATGTAAAGGAGGTTTCCCTCACAAAGAGACTTATTTCTAAGGTGTTGATCTATCTTTGCTATCTTTTTGTGAACTGGTTTCATAACATTTGGTATCAAAGATTTGGATTCTAGGGTTTCGTTTCTCCAAAAAGGTCATCATGGAATTTTCGCTACAAATTTTTTTCTACATAGTTTCAGAAGCTAAAACAAAAGCCCATTTGACCTGAAATAATTTTGAACCTCAAGTCCAAATGTCAGATCTTCTCTTGCTCTATTTTCAGATATATGATATGAGGAAGTTAGGGTTTTGAAAACTCTAGAATTCCATCTCAAACAGGTCAACGTTGAATTTTCGCTATACTTGTTTTTCTATGAAGTTTCAGTCTCTGAAATTAAAACCCATTTGAACCATAATTGTGTTGAAGCGTGGGCCTAAATTTCAAATCTTGGTTCGCTATATTTTTGGAGATACAATCCAAAACATTTAGGTTTTCTGTGGGCTCCCGAATTACATCCTAAACAAGTGATCTTGGGAAAATCATCATAACTTTGTATCTAAGCATCGAATTGAAATTTCATAAGTAGTAGAAAGAGGATAGAATATAATTTTCTGTGTATCAGTTTCATGTCCTAAGGTTGAAACAATGACACGTGGCACTTCGTACAAGTTCACTCTACTGAAGCAGTCTATAATCAAGTCATCATGGGAGATTTGACATAACTCTTCCTTGTAAAATCCAATATTGATCAAACTTGCGGGGCTAGAAAGAGAACTTAGAGGGCTACTGCAAGACACAATTTTAGAACTTGGAGATATGAAATTGCAGATTTATAGTCATTTAGAGATCGAGATCCTAAAATCAAGAAAAGGCGATATGAGGAAGATTGATGGAAAGGATCCATAAATTGGATACTACAGATGGAGAAATATTTTGAACTACCTGAGGTGAAACTGTTACAAAAGGTACATATTGCATCTCTATATTTAGAACCAAATCAATTTTTATGGTATTAAGGGCTTTGTTCCCACAAAGCACTTATCACTTGGTCAATCTTCACAGAAGAAATGATAGCACATTATCAGGATACAAAGAGTAACACCTTCTTTAGCCAATTGATAAATCTTGAACAAAAGGGTTCAATGGTAGAGCACATTGAGGACTTCCAAAAATTGAATATAAGGGTAAATGATATTCGAGAGAAGAAAATTATCGATTTCTTCATAGGGAGTTTAAAGCATAACATTCAACATGAGGTTCGTCTTTGGGAACCTGATTCATTGGAGAAGGCATTCAGGTTGGCAACAAAAATTGACAGCAAAATTATGGAAACAAGGAATCCCACAACTCACAACTATAATTATGGAAGTGTTTTTTTCCTATCCTTCCACAACCTACAAGGTTTACACCACAAAAATTGGAAGAAAAAAGAGAAAAGGGCTTTGTTACAATTATGATAGAAAATACACTAAAGGTCATAAGTGTCCCGATAAGAAATTATTTTACATAGATTATGAAAGGGAGGAAGAAAAGGATCAAGAAACATAAAAAGAAGATGATATACAGTTGGAACCAACCCCAGAGAAAGAAGAAATGAATCCGACCATATCTTGTAAAGCATTGGCAAGAATTAACACTCCTCAACCTCTCAAGATAGAAGGACATATCAAGAAGAAAAAGGTTCAAAAAGTGAAAAATCACATTGAGAAAGAAGAAATGAATCTAACCATATCTTGTAATGCATTGGCCAGAATTACCACTCCTCAAACTATCAAGATAAAAGGACATATCAAGAAGAAAAATGTTCAAGAAGTGAAAGATCACATCGAGCATCAAGAAATTAATCCAACCATATCTTGTAATGCATTGGAAGAAATTACCACTCCTCAAACTATCAAGATAGAAGGACATATCAAGAAGAAAAAGGTAATAGTGTTGATTGATCTAGGAAGTACCCATAATTTTATTCATTGTAAGATAGCCGAGGAATTGAATTGCTTCCTATATCCACCACTAGTGTGTCAAGTGATGGTTGCAAGTGGAGGAACCATAAATTTCTCTAGAAAGTGCCATAATATCAAGCTATCCATGGGAGAATATGCATTGAATAACCCAATTATTTCCATTCCAATGGGTGGTGCTGATGTTTTACTAGGAGTCCAATGGCCACAATATTTGGGTATGACAGCTTTTAATTTTCAATAACGTTTCTGGAATTTTTGTTGGGAAGGAGAGGAAGTTTAATTTAGGGATATCGAAGGAAACTAGGATAGGTAGTCAACTTTAATAGCATGACAAAGCTTTGAAATAAAGAAAAATGGGGAGTAATTGCACAATTATGTTCACTAGAGGATGCCACATCGAATTCATTTATTTCTCCATATCTACAAAATGTTTTGGACAATCATTCAAGGCATTTCAGAATGATTGAGTGAACAGATGGATGGACATGATTAACGATGGATGAATGGCAGAGATCTTATTGCGGGAGGTTTAAGTCAAGAGATGAACGAACAAGACTAATTGAAAGATGAATCGGGGAAGGGTACAAAAATGTGTGCAATGATGGAGCGGTTTTCCATAGGCACTAACCAGTTTCTCGCATGCCCTCAAGCATGCAAGTGGAATTCCAAAATTTTGCATGATTAGCGTAACTAGGTGACATGTAGCATGATAAAACCACTTTTCTCACATGCTCTCGGGTGGATATCGGTCGTGCAAGAACCCACGTGAGATTGCACAATAGTCATTGGGTCAAGTGGGGTTGATCAAAAGTGGAGATTAGGCAAGTTAGTTGGTGATCAGGTAACGTGATAGCCATTGGATCAAGGGCGCAACAAATCAATGACGGATATTTGGAGCGCATAAAGTAGGTGGAAGAATTCATGATAGCTGTTAGATCAAAATAGACAGATTGATGGTGGAAATCTGGGGCGCATAAAGTTAAGCGTTGAAATGAATCTCATATTGATTTTTTAGGTTTGTTATGGATCGGATGGTAAGGAGATCTACAGGTATAATCCACTTAAGACATGATTTATTGGCTCACGCTTCAGTATTTCATGCTGAAGGAAGTGAGAATACGACTGAGATCTATTATAGAAATAGAGTGATTGAAGATGATAACGATGAAATGAAACAAGTGTTGAATCATGACAACAAACTCCAAAGCTCATGTGATAACTAGAAATTTGAAACACAGCCAATGTACTCTACACTGTTGTAATGAAAATGCAACTACTTAAGCAAATGAACGCTTAAACCATGAATCTATGCATTATACTGTTGTAATGGAAATGCAACTTTTTAAGCAAATGAACGATTAAACCATGGATCTACGCTAGCATACATGTATAGTAAATAGGAGCCTTAGCTGATAGGGTTGGGCCCTAACCCAAGAGCTTCAGCCCTCTAAGTTAACTCAGTGCTGGCTTGAAACAAAACTCATTCTTATTATCAAAACCATGGGTTACATCAAAAAAACTATCACAAGTCTTGCAGATCAAAAATAAAGTAGAGTTTTACAATCAAAAGTTTGAATCCTAATGAGGTCCTAGGCCTCTCTACTTATATGACTGAAGTCTCCAATGACTTCCTTAAAATTAGGGAGGCTCGGATCCCAAACTCGAGGTAACTGGTGCTTTGAATTTCACTTCCTCGGCTACCTTCTAGTATCATGATTTTGCTAGTTGCACTCCGAGTTGATGAAGGAATATTCAAATGTACGGGTAGTAAATGAGGAGTATTTAGCTCCTATAATTCCTCTCCCTTGTCCCATTCGAGTTTTGACCAAGGTCTTTGCTTAAACTCTTTGCTTTTATCCTTTAGTCCTACATTACATACACATTAGACCACAAAGTAAAATATCCAACTCTAACTCATCTCATAAGAAAAATATAATCAAAAGTATACAATAAGTTGTTAGAATAGTTGGTTTGACTAAGCTAGGAGGTGAATTAAGGCCCATATAATTACCCAATGATGAGGCTCATCACATATCACAGTGAGACACTTTCAGACACAGTCTAAAAGTATCCCACTTATGACAAAGAGATGTATTCCATTGTGCAGGCCTACTGACAATGGAAGCATTACATATTGGGGAAGGAAACGGTCATCCACATAGACCACCGACCCCTGTAGTTCATATAGACACAAGGGAAGTTGCAGAATGATTTCCATCAAAAGTGGTCCACATATCTACAATAGTTCCATTTGAATATCAAGTATAAAAAGGGTAGCACCAATAATGTTGCAGACTGTCTCAGCTGACCACTCATCATGGCGTTAACCACCGTGCTCAACTCTTGTGGACATGGGACTTCTAATTGTCCACTTCTCCGCAAGGCGACCTAGAATTTTGCCATAAGAAAGCTCTATATTTTCACCTCCACAATGCCCTGTTATGCCACCTGGGACTCCTTTGTGTTCCTTTAAGTGAGCGTGCCAAGATGATTTTGGAAGCACACTACAGTCGGGTCACTAGAAATTTCGAGTTTGAGAAATGGGTGGCAATACTGCAGAAGTATTTCTATTGACTGAATCTTTGACATGATGTTGGGAAGTACATCAGATCCTGCACTTCCTGCGCCATTTCCAAACTAACCATCAAGAAGCATATCCTCTATACTCCACTTCCTACCCCTAGTCGACCTTGGGAATCCATCTCCATAGATTACATGTCGAGCCTTCCTTCTACTAAGCATGGAAATGACTATGTTTTTGTTGTCATCGAGACATTCTCGAAGATGGCCATTAAGAGGGCCTATAGGAAGAATATCACATCAGAAGCCATTGCTAAATTCTTCTTTGAATGAGTGTGGGTACACTTTGGGATCCCACAACCTATCATCTCATATCGGGACAACAAGTTCCTTAGTACATTTTGGTACATTCTCTAGTCGATGTTGGACACCAAGCTCACTAAGTCCATAACATTCCATCCCCAAATTGATGGCCAGACAAAGGTCATCAACAAGATGATTATACACATTTTGTGCATGTACAACTCAAAGCATCCACGCACATGGGATGAGAGCCTCCCCTTTGTCTAGCACAGATATAACTGAGCTCTCCACAGCCCAACTCGCCACAACCCTTTTCAGGTGGGCTTGGGATTCCAGCCACTATGTCCCATTGATGTCACGATATCATTTGATACTACTCAGCCATATTTGGCTGATGTCCAGTCCGAAGTTGATAAGGCAAACAACTTCATTGAGCACATCCAACATATCCATGGGCAGGTCCAAGACATTTTGGAAAAATCAAATGCCAAGTACAAGTAGTGACATGATCAACATCAGGTGCCACACAAGTTTTAGGTGGGTGACAAAGTTTGGTTGCAGTTATAGAATGAATGCCTTACCAAAGCCTGTCAAAATCTTAGGTCACTCCTATATGGTCCTTACACCATTACCAAGGTTGTGGGAGACAATGCATTTGAGCTCAACATTCCCCCATTCCTTGGTCTGCACCCAATTTTCAATGTGGACCACGTTCGACCATACTTCCCACCATTGCTAGATAGACCAGACATTGCAGAATAGATTACACCTACAACGTTAAATCCAAATTGCATGGAGCAAACCACCACTGATCAAATTGTGGACACACATATCAAGAACACCTCACAACAAACGATCCAACTATATTAAGTTGTCAAACCAAGCCAATGCCTTCACCAGGGCAAGTGGTTCACCAGGGACGAAGTCTAGTAGAAGTTTCCTCATGTCATCGAGGAACCCAATATAATAGGGACCATTGCTTCCTAAGGGGGGGGGGATGATCTAGGTGGATATTGGTGGCCACCCACATATTCCACTAAAACCCCTACCATTGTTTCTTTTAGTATTTTAATTTCCTAATTTGTATGAAAATTTACTATTTTTGGCAGTTTTTTGGGTCCTGAACATCCGGAGCCGTTTTGAGGTCGTAAACGACATTTTTTTGGTAAAACCGAGACCAAAATGGGTGATTGGCTGATGTTACTCATTCAAAAGTTGTAGTCCTCGAATATATATTTCCAATGAGTCATTGTGCACGTTAAAGTTACGACCCTGGGAAGTTGATGTACCAATTTACCTAAACGGGGCCCACAGTTTTGGTGCTTGATCCTCCAACATTAGATTTTTGGATATTTAGGCTTTTCCATTGTTTCTCAATAATAAATAGGCCTTTGAGCCTAATTGGAGCATAATTTAGAGGCATGTAGCCCACTTCTCTTCTCAGAGATAAGGTACCATTGCCCGATCAAGTCTTATTCCCATTCTGTTTGTAAGCATATTTCATTATTTGATATTGATGAAATGAATTTTTATTTCTACCATGTCTTTGTATTTATGGTTATATCTATAATTTGTTGTGTTCCTTTTTTAAATCTAGATCATTGGACTTTAAAAAAACCGTAAGTGAATATTTAACAAGTCTTAACAAAGACATTGTTGTAAAAAATATTCTCAAACACATCATGTGTTCGAACTTCAATGTATTTCCTCCTAGACATCACTTGTTGTAAGATAGATCTATCAATTAGTTCATTCAAAGGGAGCTATCTATAAATAGGAATAGAGAGCATGGTCAGCCTTACCATAGTGAAGCATCCAGTTGTTATATATTTAGGTTGATGGACCTTTCTTATGAATCAATAGACCTTGGGTTTTTGTCTACCTTTTCTATTTAAGCGTGACATCTGTTGACCATATAACCTTGACATCTTTCCAATTCCTGGTACGCATCACACTTTCTGGGGTTGATCCTAGTACTTGGAAGTCATTGGGCTTACCAAGGTCAATCCCTGTACCTGGAAGTCGTTGTGCTTGCCGGGGTCGATCACTGTACATGGAATTCTATAAATTTTTAATGCATGAGATATCACATGGAGAAATTTAATGTGCAAGATATTTGACTACATTCACTTCTTCTACAAAAGGTGTTGTAATGAACCCAATGCCATCAAATAAGAGCCGTAAGGCACAAGCCTTTGAATGATATGGAGATGATCTAAAATATTGTTGTTCTAGAAAAGTTGTTTTGCACAATTATGCCAATTTTACCAAGAATGCGTTGTTCTCTCGGGTCATGTATTTATGGGATGGAGAGTGGAATTATTTTGTTGAAAATATAATTGCCTCTGTGAGGAATGTATTTCATTCTGGAAAATCAATGACAAAGGTGTCAATGGACATCTCTTTGAATTTGCTTGACTTTCTACAAATGGTTCAAGTCGATCTGGCAATAGGAACTCAGTGATCAATTGCTTGGATAGATCGAAATGGCAAGTGTTTCTTTTCCAAGTATTTCTTCAAGGACAGTGAGATGAGATGCACGGCTGCTTAAATCGCAGGCAGGGAAATAGGGAATGAACTCATCAGTGTTGTTCCAACAGTGAACGAGCTCCATAAATTGAGGTCAAGGTTGAAATTGGAATAAGTGGGATAGAGAGTTCTAAGTTGGAAAATAACATCGAGGTATCTGTTACTAATTGCCAATAAGAGTAAACTTAGTCCCAATATTTGGATACGAATTCTAGTGAATTAGAGAAGTTTTTTAAACCCTTCCAAACCTCGGGTAATTATGAGAATAGATTAGATTTTGTGGTAGCCATGCAAACTTGCGCAATATATGTGATGAATTTCAAGGGCTATCCTTTGTTGTCTGATCCGATCTCATTGATATGTTCAATTGAATGTATACCACATTGGCCAGTAGTTTTATCTCGAGTGACGATTTATTACCGATTGTAAGTTCAAAATAGATCTAAATTCTTAAATATAATATTTTATGATTAAAATTCCCTGCATCACAATAAAAGTTTAATAGAAAGTTAAACACTTAACCTAATGCTTTAAGCTTTAACTTTCAAAACAGTGCCACTAAACAATAATATTTATTAAATACAAAAATGATATGAATGCCTTTTATATCATATTTAAATAAATAGTCTAAGTTCTCCCTTATATAAGGCCAAATAAATAGTGATGTTTTACCTCCTAACTATTTCAAGAGTTCCAAGTATCCACCTTGCAGGAAGGATTAAAAATTATAATAAAAAGCTTTTAATGGTGAGCGTGTTAATATTTGAGGAAAAATTATATTTTTAAAATTAAATCAAACCTTAATGACTATATTATTTACCTGAATTAAAAAATATTAATTGATATTGTTTCAAATTACTTTTAAACAAGTGGAGTATATAACTTAAAGGGTTAGTTTAACTTCTAATAAAATAGTCTTTTTCAGAAAATCAGAAGATACAATTTTAAGATGTGTTTTTTTGTGTATATATATTTTTTTAATATCTAAATTTATTTTATATAATTTTTTTTTATAGATTAAATATTATTTATTTGTTATAAATAAATACGTTTTTTTTCATTTAGTTTTGGTTAAGTGGACATGATATATTTTGCTCATCTATAAAAATGGAAGATTAAACATTGAAATCATTATTTTGTTAAATACTTACTATAGTTTTTAAACAAATTACATATATTTTAATCTTTAATTATTTTTATATTTAATATTATATATATAGTGGTATTTTATATTTATTTTTATTAATTAAAAAATTTTTTTATTAATATATTTAAAAAAATAAAAAATATTTTTGTTCACTCCATTTTTAATGTGTATCTAAATTTAGTAGTGTTTTACTTAATTAAAACCGAGGGCCACTAAAAAAATATTAGAAGAAGCACTAGCGGACCAAATCGTAATCAATCGAGAGAAAATGAAAGAATAAACATATGTGCAAACCGCCATATATAGTGTGTAAATAGTGTCATAGTATCAGGGAACATGCAGCACAACCATTTCCATTCCAAATTTCCAGTCCATATGACTGGCAACTGAAGGTGTATCAGTCAGTGAGGTCAATGGCACAGAATTAGAGAATGGAGATACATATTTGTAAGATACTATAATGGAGATACATATTTGTAAGATACTTCTTTAATGGAGATACATATTTGTAAGATACTTCTTGAAGTGAGAAGCAAAGAAAATGTGAATCTATTCTCACGATTCAAAGTCTAAACGTCTGTACACAGGAATGAAAAAAGACAATATAATTCGAGAATAGACCGTTTTATTCGTTTGGTGTTGTCAAATGAACTGTGTGAAGTAATAATCCTGAGTGCTAGAAAGTCAAAAGCTCAGCAGAGATTAGGGATTCCATCGTTGAATTTCAGGCTCCGAGAAAGGAACCGGGAGGAAAAAAATGAACAATGTTTGTAATTTGTAGAGGACAGGGCACGTGGCGTTGTTCGAGTGTCAGCTCCTTTATACTTTGGTCAGGCCAGTAGTGTTAGGAGAATGAGGTAGATTCAACATATATGGCATCGTGTTTCTTTGTTGTCTTGAGGTAGATTCAACGTAGATGACATCTTGCTTTTCCAAAGATGGCATCATCCACTAATATTTAAATAAAAGTCCCCATGGCTTCAACCTACTATAACTTTTTTCCATAAATTGGTGTGGAAAACAATTGAATAATTCTTCAATGTTTTCAAAATCATTGCAAAAAATCACATGCATTCAAAAATTGGATAGCTTTCCTTGTATACCACGTGTTTATGTGAAATGAAAATTAATTTTGTTTGCGAAAATTTATTATTTCATTCAAATTATAAAAAACGATGACATCACATGTTTTTCAAAATTGGATCTCTTCCGTGGGACACCACATTTTATGTGAATGGAAATCAAATTTGTTCACTAAATTCTCGTTCTAACGCACTAGTACAGAAAACGGTGTAAAAAAAGAATATAATTAATTTATTAATAATTATTATTAAAATTGCTTAATTAATTTAATGTATAAATTAATAGTGGGATAGCTTAAAACAAATATGATAACGGGATTTAAGCTTAAAATTTTTTTTTTCTGATTTATTTCAATAATTTTAAATATTTTGTGTAAGAAATTAACAATATTATTCTATGTTAAAAAATTAAACATTATAATGTTAATTGGAAAATATTTTATTTATTATTTTAATTAGAAAATTATGGTTACAGGTAATTTTTCTCTCTTGATTGGGGTGACATATTAGATAGATGAAGATTTAGTTCCTCCAACTTATAAAAAATTTAAAATATAAAAATATCTAATTAATGGAAGATAATAAATAATTTATTTTAATAATCCTTTTACTATATAAATATTTAAAGGCTCCTGAATTTACATATTAATTAGAAAATCACCTTGCAAATTAATTACAAATGTTATATTTAAATCATTTCATGTTACACTAACATGAAATATCTATTTTTATGAAACCAAGGTACCAAATTAAGAAAAACACCATATGATCCATACGAAGGACAAATCTGAGGATTAGGTAACATGAATTTACTCACATAATTAAATACTCTCCCATAAAGTAAAAATAAAGATCTATCTGATATCCTTTATTATAAACATGGAAATGAATATATTAACAAATATTCCCAAATGTTATAATATATTACTTTAAAATGTCAAAAAGATTTTTATAAACAAATATTAATCACAACAAAAATAAAGTAATGAAAACAATGAACAAACATTCACTCAAACACCCCAACCACCAATCAATCAACTTTATTGCATGGAGAAAATCATATTACAAAAGTAAACTAACTAAATGCTACAAGCACAATAATGGTTTTCATGTTCCAAGAACTTGTCATCAAAATCCAAATCATTTCATGTTCCAAAAACTCTTTATTAAAATCCAAATCATAAGAGAAGATACCTTAATGAGTTAGTGTATCAATATCACTAAGGACAAAAACAACTAACTTATCTTCCAAAAAATATTGATGCCCATGCAAAAAATTCTCATCATGACAACTCACTGTGGAAGTGAAAAATTCTCCAAATTATTGAATTAGGATGATTCTCTTTCTATTCCACAATTTTGCAAAATAGAAAATGATGCAAAGAAATTACAAGCCATGGAAGCCTTTTCATAAATATACTTTCTGTACAAAACATTTTTTTTTGAAAAGAAATGCATTGTAATAAATATAAATAAATAATAATTGTTAATAAGTATAATTAATAAGATTGAAATGATATCTCAAAGAACATTATTTTTAATGAAACAATCCTCTTATCTAATATTTATAATCATATCATACCATTTTTGCTCATATTTTAATATATTGATTATTTATGTTAATAGATATCTTTATATACCAATATTTTAGATATCTTATTTGCCAACCAAATTTGGTTATTATAAAGTTTGTTATTAAAAATCTGTCATTGAAATGAAAAGAAAAGATTTTCTCTTTGTTTCAAATGATGAATGTTTAGCTAAGGAATGGAAGAAATTGGTGTTAAAATAAGCATTTGTCTTTCACATGCTAATACAATACTTTAGTAAAGACCAATAATTTATAAAGCTTATACTTAAAGAAAAATGTTACTAAAATGTATGTTACATAATGGATAAAGAAAATTCACCTATTGATAAAAGTAATCAACCACCACAAAATACATATACAAAAACACTTATTTTAAAAAACTAAAAAAATAATTCCAAACTTATAAGCATTTTTTTTAATGTCATTTAACTACATTTAATATCTAATATTATTTTCAACATATTTATATAAAATATTTTTTTTTTAATATAAATTATAAACTAAATTTATATTTCAATATAATTTAAAATTATAAATATATTATTTTTAATTAAATTAAATATTTAAATAAATTTAAATAATCACATATAAATTTAAAAACATTTTCTACTACATTAATATTAATAAAATCCAAATATCATAATTCCATAATCTTTTGTGCAATTTTTAAACAATTATTTTTGCAATTTTTAAACAATTATTTTTGTTACAACGGTCCTCTACATATGTCCATTCCCATTCAAAGCACTCTATGAGGCTGAACCTTTCCATTATCCTTTCCATGAATAATGATGGTATAGGTAACTTTAATGGATCAAAATTTTAAAAGACAACCATATGATTTTAAAATTAATTAATATAATATAATATGGTGTGTTTTGGAAGGTAGACTTACAAAGTACAAAATTTTATGAATAGTAAAGAGGTATGCAAAGTGGAGGCTGACTAGTAGATAATAAAGTAGTAATTAATAATAGAATACAATTAAATCCATTCTTGTTATCATTACACAGTAAGAAGTTAAGCATTTGAAACCATAATAATTAAGATTAATGAATTTAAATTTTATTTAAAAAGAATAAATTTTATTTTATAATGTTAAACTTCAAATAAACTGTTAAAAAAAAATAATGGAAGGAAAATAATAGCAAATCAATGAAAAACTCAATACAATATACCATAGTTACCGAGTTCGCTCGAATTCGGGCAAACAGTACGGAAATTCGCGGATTCGGTTCGTCCGCCTTCGTCCGCCGAACAGTTCGCAGAAATTCAATCCGATTCGTTGCATTAAAGGTTAATCGGGGAGTTAATGAAGTTTGTTAATTCTGTGCGCAGGATGCCTTCTTACTATATATATATGGAAAATCTGAAAATGACAAAGACTTAGGGTTAGTAAACAGTCACCCATTTCAAAGTCAATCTAACTATTACTTGTATATTTGGATAGAAAAATGGTCATAATCTCTGTAATTCTGTACGAGGAGTATAACCATAAATAAATAAATCGATGCCAAAGCGTTACCAATTGAGAGGGTTTCAGTCGCAATGTTTTCCTCCCAACACTTCACGGACCGAATGAGGGAAGCAGAAGGAGGCCATTACTTTGAAAAGAGAGATAGAAGCGGGATGGAATGCAGAGAGACGGGAGGAGGCCATTACTTTGAAAAGAGAGATAGAAGCTGGATGGAATATAGGGAAAGAAGAAAAATGATCAGTAAAAAAAGAAAGTAAAAATTGAAAATATCATTGAAATTAGAAAAAATCAGTTTTTTCAATAACATAAAATAAGTGAAAGTAGCTTATTTTTTCATTGTTACAAGATTTTATGAATTGAAATAAAGAGTTTAGATGACATATATAAAGAAGGAAAATAAAAAGTTAAAAACACAGAACAAAATAGAAGGTAAAATTATTATTAGAAAATTTCTATTTTTTCAATCATGGAAACCAAAATGTGTGAAGTAACTTAATTTAATTAGTTTTTATTTATGGAAAGATTGATGTTTTGGAGAGAAAAGATGAATAGTAATTTTATTTCTAACATTGTTATATTATTTAAAATTAATAAAAAATATTCCTAATTCAAAATAAATTGAGAAAAAATTAAGAAAAAAATGTTTTTATGATGTCTATTATCGAATTTTTTGCGAATTGAAATTTTTTCATTCGAATTTTTATCGTATCGAATCGAATTCGAATTCGAATTCGAACTTGGTAACTATGCAATATACACTACTTGTGGCAGGTATAATAAAACTTCAAAAATATATTAAAACAATTAAAAATAAGAATTTTAATTGTCGTAATAAACTAGAAAGAGCATATGGAGGGATGTAGAATGAATTTTAATTGACTTAATTAATACGATAGAAATAATGAGACTTTTAATGGTCTTAGTGGAGACGAAAAAGTGTGGCAGGATGTTTAATTTTTTGGAATGTGTGCTGAAAATTCAGGGGTAGAAAGAGGTTCCATTGTATCAAGGTTGAATTCTTCCATTTCACGACACACTTCTCGATGAAACCCAACAGTAGAAGAACTAGTATCATTCTTTCATCTCTAAATATTCCATACCTAGATTGACAACCACACCACCATCAGTCTATAAAAACATGGGTAGCACCACCATCAGTCTATAGAAACATGGGTAGCAATAAAGGTAGCCAGTAGCAAAGACATGAGCATACACAGATAGAGAATACCCACAGGAATGGAAAAGGCTAGGGCATAGGGAATTCCTCGCCTTTTTGTTGCGATCCCACCTGCACATCCTTTTCACTTATGAAATTACCACAATGCCCTCATCACCACGGCGAATGAAGGTTTTTTTTTTTTAAGTTATTTGGAAGCTGGCATCTAGTTTAAAAAACCTAATTTTAGGATTTGGTAGATCTAGAAGCAACCTAATCAGTCGGAGAACAACTATTTGATTGATGTCATCGAATTCCTTCTCAAAGATTATGTCTTGTGGTCATGACTATCATGTGTTGTACCAACTGTGAACCATCTGAAAGCATCACGTGATTTAAGTATCTCGATACTATGAATAGTATGATCACTATTTTTCTAACCCACTTGGGGGTCTATCCCTTACTTTACATGAATTTAAACAACAACTCATTTCTCAGTGTTGGCTTATTTGTTGGCATTGCGATCTCTCTCTTTACACGATGAGATCAGTTGGATTTGAGGAGGTTCGACTAGCGTTGGGGACAAAGAAAGACGCTGAAAATGAAGTGCTCGTAAATCATAGTGTAATCAACGATGTATTTTTGTTCTCACAATGCTTGGAAATTTTTAATATTTTGCGGAGTGAAACCCTTCAGTTATTCCAGTCATTTATCAAGACTAGAAATGAGTATGGTATGGGCTTTGTTGTTGGTTTGGTAAACACCTGGAACCGAGCGGGGTATGGGCTGTTAAAAATGTAATTTCACTTGCGGCATAATTAATTTCCAGCGAAATCATTTAGGAAAACCACCCAAACCTCATTAGAACGCTTTTGGTCAACAAGTGGTTTTAGTAGAAACACGCCGGATGCAATAAGATTTTTACGCATGTCTAACTGTACGTCTTCAAAACCACTTTCCATCAGGACAAAAAGTGGTTTTCGTAGAAACACGCCGGATGCAATAAGATTTTTACGCGTGTCCAACTATACGTCTTCAAAACCACTTTCCATCGGGACAAAAAGTTCAGCAAGTGAAGGCCATCCGATATTGTTTTGAACCGTCCGATTGATTTCCACCGTCGATTGCAATCAAGCTGCCAGCAAATGAATTTGACGTGCCGTAAAAGGTTCCAGCAAATGAATTTGACGTGCCATAAAAATTTTTTTTGTTTGACCGCGGTAAAATTATTTAATGCTAAGTTATTGTGATAGGTAAAAGGTTGGTCGAAACTTTTAATTTTAATGTTTTTATTCCCTACGAAGGTATGGCGAATTTAAAATAGGTATGGGCATAGCATATAGTTTTTAATTTTATCATTTTAAATTCACGGGTGTAAGTTTTTGTTTTACTGAACAAGTAAAACACATTGTAAATTTTTTTTTGAATTGTATTTCGGGAATGAAACGCACAACAGTAAGAAGGAGTGAATATAGAAAAACAGGGGAAGCAGTGTGAGGTGAAAAACACACACAACAGTGTGAATGTAACAATGGACTTCTGAAATGAACTGAAATTTGCACAGCAATGAGAGGGTGAAGGCAAAGAAAAACGAAGATGAAGTTTTGTAATATGCAAAGTGCATAATGTGATTTTTATTTTTACATCAGTATATGTAAAAGTTTGTTTTACAGCAGTAAATGTAAATGATATTTTCACACAGCCTAAAATCTCAGGAGGAGACAAAGTAACTTTTGTTGTTGAATTTCTTTTGGTGAATCCCTCTGAGTGAAAGAGGATGAATTTTGTATCAGTTTTTTATTAATGAATATAACGGCTTTTATGGGTGTGTAATACTCTGTTCTCAGAAATTTTTCAAGCTTCCCTGTGCAAAAGATCTTGGAGAAAAACAGAGCATTGCCTCTGTGTGAAGTTTGTTTGTTTGTTTTTGGGATTTTACCAGAAAAATCCCCAACAGTGGTATCAGAGCAGATATAGGCTCTTTGAAGGTGTTAAAGAAGTTGAAGGAAGGAGTTTCTTGCTGCAGCAATTTCTTAGCAGAAGTGTGAGGACTCAGTCAAAGATCCAGGTATTTTTCAAGCCAGTTATTTTAAAAATACAGTCAGGTATTTGAATCATAGTTAAAGAGTGCTAGAATGGCCAGCACCAACACCAACATGGGTTTGTTTAATCCTTAATTCCCATAGTTCAATGGGAAAAACTATGACTATTGGGCAATAACCATGAAAGCCCTGTTTGCCTGTCAAGATTTATGGGAACTTGTTGAAGATGGTTTTGAAGAACCAACAGATAAAAATGAGTTTAATAGGTCAACTTAGGCAGAGAAAGATCTGTTGAAGAGCAATAGGAAAAATGACTCAAAAGCCCTTGTATTTTTGTATCAAGCAGTGGACAAGAGTGTGTTTCCAAGGATAGCAACAACCATGACATCCAAAGAAGCATGGAAAACCCTTAAGACAACCTATCAAGGCATGGAGAAAGTGAAGACAACAAAACTACAGTTGCTGAGGAGAGATTTTGAGAATCGAACATGGAGTCAGATAACATTGACTCATTCTTCACACATGTGATTGGTTTGGTCACACAAATGAGGACTCATGGAGAAGCTCTTGAAGAAAGGAGGATTGTGGAGAAACTTTTGAGGGTCCTACCCTCAAAGTTTGATGTGATTGTCACCACCATAGAAGAGACAAAGGATCTCTCAAACTTTTCAGTTGATGAAATTCATGCGTCACTGATAACACACGAGCAGAGGTTGAGTAGAAATGAAAACTCATCTCTAGAGCAAGCCTTCAAGACCCAGATGTCCTTTGGAAGAGGAAGAGGTCAAGGACGAGGAAACAAAAGAGGAAGAGGCAGAAGCCAGAACAGAGGTGGAAGGAACAACCCAACAAATGCTCAAGGAAGAGGCAGCAATCCAAATCAGAACCAAGGCCAAGGCAGCAGCCAACAAAGAGGACAACATCATGCTCAAGGACAAAGGTATGATAAATCCAATGTCAAATGTTATTATTGTAAAAAATATGGGCACTATGCCAGTGAATGTAGGAAGAAGCAAAATGATATGAATAATAGATCAAATTCAAATGTCACTAGAGAAAATATCAGCCAAGAAAATGTGTTGTTAGCTTGTAACATGGCTGAAACAAATAGTGAAGACATATGGTTTTTAGACTCAGGTTGCAGCAACCATATGACAGGAAACATAGCCTTGTTTTCCAATTTAGATCAAAACGTGAAATCAGAAGTTACACTTGGGACTGATAGCAAAACTTTTGTTATGGGAAAAGGAGAAGTCAAAATATTTACAAAGAAGGGTGAAAAGAAAACCATAGCAGATGTCTACTATGTCCCTGGAATGAGATGTAACCTCTTGAGTATTGGACAGCTTATCCATAAGGGTTACAATGTTTATTTTGTGAATGATGTATGCACCATCATGGATAGGGCACCCAGCAAACGATGCATTGCTTAAGTGAAGATGACAAAGAACATAATGTTCCCTCTTAGAATTAGAGCAGATTTGAAAAACAAAGAAGTTATTGCAACAGTTACCCAAGAGGCTTACCAAAGCATGCCAAAGGATGAAAATTGGTTGTGGCACTTGAGATTTGGACATCTCAATTTTGGAGGTCTTAATTTGTTGAGTAGAAAAGGGATGGTAAGAGGATTACCATTGATAGAGAAACCAGACAGCCTTTGTGAAGGTTGTATATTAGGGAAACAACACAGAGAAAGTTTTCCTTCAGGGAAAAGCATAAGGGCAAAGGCACCCTTAGAGATTTTCCACCTAGATGTATGTGGACCGATGCAAACTCCATCACTAGAACGCAGCCAATATTTTCTAACATTCATTGATGATTTTACAAGAAAAACTTGGGTTTATTTCTTGAAGAATAAAAGTGAAGTGTTTGAAAATTTCTGAAATTTCAAAGCACTTGTAGAAAACCAAAGTGGGCTGCATATCAAAGTCTTGAGAACTGATAGAGGAGGTGAGTATATCTCCGAATAATTCCTACGGTTTTGTAGAGAAAATGGAATACACAAACAATTTATAGCAAGGTACACCCCACAACAAAATGGAGTTGTTGAAAGGAAGAATAGAACCATCATGGATATGGCGAGGAGCATGTTGAAGGCAAAGCATTTGCCAAATAACTATTGGGCTGAAGCTGTAAATTGTGCAGCATATATTTTGAATAGGTGTCCTAAAAAAGCAGTGATGAACAGAGTGCCGAAAGAAGCATGGAATGGGAGAAAGCAAGGAGTCACCCACATGAGAGTTTTTGGATGTGTGGCTTATGCACACATTCCAGATCAGCTAAGGAGGAAGTTGGATAGCAAAGGGGAGAAATGCATTTTTATTGGATACAGTGAGGAATCCAAAGCATACAGGTTGTATATCCCATCTACCAAGAAGTTTTTTGTTAGTAGAGATGTTCAGTTCATTGAGGAGGAAGCTTGGGATGGAAGCATAGAGAAAACAGTGAATGTTAAAAACTGTTTGTCTCATGATGAAGATGATGAGGAGATGGCTGAAACACATCCCCAAACAACAATGCCAACACAAGGGTAGCAAGAAACACCCTTGAGGAGAAATGGAAGTGCTTCTCCAAGCACACCACAAGAAGGAAATTTAAGTGCATCTTCAAGCACTTGCACACCAAATGAAAGAGGCAAGAAGTTCAGAAATTTAAGTGACATTTATGAGCAAGAGGCAGCAAATGAAGGTATGAATTCCTTGTTTGCATTATATTGTCATGTTGATGATCCTATTCATTTCAAAGATGCAATTAAAGATAAGAAATGGATAGAAGTTATGGATGAGGAGATCAATGCCATAGAGAGAAACAAAACATGGGATTTGGTTGAACTACCAAAAGGTAAAGAAGTCATTAGAGTCAAATGGGTTTATAAGACTAAGAGCAATGCTGAAGGCAAAATTGAAAGGCACAAGGCAAGGCTGGTTGTCAGAGGGTACAAGCAGCAGTATGGGAGAGACTATGAGGAAACTTTCGCACTGGTTGCAAGAATGGAAACCGTGAGAGCAGTGCTGTCCATAGCAGCTCAAAACAAGTGGAAAGTTTACCAAATGGATGTGAAGTCAGCATTCTTAAATGGAGTGCTAAAGGAGGAGGTCTATATTGAACAGCCTCTAGGCTATGAAAAGAAAGGCCAAGAACGCAAAGTATGCAAATTGAAGAAAGCTCTTTATGGGCTAAAGCAAGCGCCAAGAGCATGGTATAGTAGGATAGACTCCTATCTACTGGAAAATGAGTTTGACAAATGTGAGGGAGAACCCATAGTCTACATCAAAGAAAAACATGGTAAATTGTTAATTGTTGTGTTATATGTTGATGATGTTATTTTCACAGGCAATGAGCTTGTCTTATTGAAAATTTCAAATCAGTCATGAAAGAAGAATTTGAAATGACTGATATGGGTTTGTTGAGATACTTCTTAGGAATAGAAGTAGATCAAAATGAAAATGGAATTTCTATCTCTCAAGCAAAATATGTAAATGAAGTGTTGGGCAGATTTAATATGCAAGAGTGCAAGGCAGCGATCACTCCCACAGTAATGGGATTAAGACTCAGCAAAGAGGACAGCAGCAAGAATTTTGGTCCTAGCTTGTACAAGAGTATAGTTGGCAGCCTTATGTATTTAACTGCAACTAGACCTGACATAATGTTTGCTGTTAGTTTAATTTCCAGATTCATGGAGAGGCCAAAGGAAGCACATTGGCAAGCAGCAAAAAGAATTTTGAGGTATGTCAAAGGTACTAAAAGGTTTGGAATCTTATATAATGTCTCAGAACATTCCGATTTAATTGGGTACATTGATAGTGATTAGGTTGGAAGTATAGATGATCGGAAAATCACTTCCGGTTATGTTTTTCACATCGGTTCAGGAGCCATTTCATGGGCTTCTAAGAAACAGCCTATCGTGGCGTTGTCTACAGCAGAGGCAGAATATGTGGCAGCTACAGCAGTAGCATGTCAAGCAGTTTGGATGAGAAGGATGTTGAGAAGCTTAGGCCAGGAGTAGGCGAAAGTGACGGTGATTTTTTGTGACAATAGCTCAGCTATTGCATTATCAAAGAATTCAGTGTTTCAGAAGAGAACGAAACACATTGAAACAAGGTTTCACTACATCAGGAAATTGGTAAGCAATGGAGAAATTGTCTTAGAACATTGCAGGACTCAGGAACAGGTTGCAGACATTTTGACAAAGCCATTGGACAAGAAAAGCTTTGAATTTTTGAGGAAGTGTTTGGGTATGACTGAATGCCCAGCAGTTGAAATTAAAGGGGAGTGTTAAAAATTTAATTTCACCTGCCGCGTAATTAATTTCCAGCGAAACCATTTAGGAAAACCACCCAAACCTCATCGGACCGCTTTTGCTCAGCAAGTGGTTTTCGTACAAACGCGCCCGATGCAATAAGAATTTTACGCGTGTCCAACTGTACGTCTTCAAAACCACTTTCCATCGAGACATAAAGTTCAGCAAGTGAGGGCCATCCGATATTGTTTTGAACCGTCCGATTGAGTTCATCGTTTTCCACCGTCGATTGCAATCAAGCTGCCAGTAAATGAATTTGACGTGCCGTAAAAGTTTTTTTTGTTTGACCACGGTAAAAGTATTTAATGCTAAGTTATTGTGATAGGTAAAAGGTTGGTGGAAACTTTTAATTTTAATGTTTTTATTTCCTAAGGAGGTATGGCGAATTTAAAATAGGTATGGGCATAGCATATAGTTTTTAATTTTATTATTTTAAATTCACGGGTGTAAGTTTTTGTTTTACTGAACAAGTAAAACACATTGTAAATTTTTTTTTGAATTGTATTTCGGGAATGAAACGCACAACAGTGCGAAGGAGTGAATATAGAAAAACAGGGGAAGCAGCGTGCAGGTGAAAAACACACACATCAGTGTGAATGTAACAATGGACTTCTAAAATGAACTGAAGTGTGCACAGTAGTGCGAGGGTCAAGGCAAAGAAAAACGAAGATGAAGTTTTGTAATATGCAAAGTGCATAATGTGATTTTTATTTTTACAGCAGTATATGTAAAAGTTTGTTTTACAGCACCCAGATGCGGGTGGCATTAACAGTTATCAATGACAAATTGCACAATTCAAACATCTGGCCTGACGGATGGCAGGCGGATGATCCGTAGGATACGCGTCGTAGGATGGCGAATTAAGTTCAAGGCAGATGAAATTAATATTGAGCAGTCTCGAATATGGTCTGGCATTAATACGAGCATGGATGCACAGCAAACAAGTTGGCTTATTGGCATGGATCCGCACAATTCCCCTCTCTCAGCCGCTGGTTCTTTTTATTATGAAGCAGAGCCACTTCAGCACCTTTGCTTGGTCTTTCGAGTCTGGCTGTCAGCTTGGATTTGGAAGCTCCCTGTAACTTTCCATGCTCCTACTGTTCCTGGCCTGCTTTGCCTCAGTTGCTCTCCCGACACATTTGCCTCTCTGACTATGCCTCGCAGCCGAGGAATCCCACGTCGAGGTAGCCACATAGGGAACAGAGGTCGCCCTTCTCGCGCTGCTCCACAGAATGTTGCCCCTATCGCCTCAACTCCCCCTTCTTCTCCGCCTCTGGATCAAGCTAGCCATATCCCAAAGAATTCACTCCAGACCTCCAGGTTTACTTTTCAAAGTCGGCTCAACAGACCTTTTTTGACAACAAGTATTACCATAATTGTCTCGGAGGAGGAGAGAAACCAGCTCAGCTCGACTCCAACTATCTCCACCCACTCTCAGGAAGATAGTGTTCTTCAAGGGGACTTGACAGGGATTGTGTTCCATGCAGATCACATGCAAGAGGATCCCCCTATTTCGAAAGCGTCTCAGCAGCCAATGGATCTGACTCAGAGTGATATTCTGGCCTGAGGGCCGTCTCAAAGGGCAGTTGGTATTTTAAATATGGTAACTACTTCTAATGGACATGCACCGGCATATGATGAATACGGTTTCGTGACCTCGGTAGCTTCTACCAGCCAGGTGAACGAGGACAAGCCAGCTTCACCAAAACATGCAGATTAATCATGTCTCTTCTCTGCCGGGTGGCCTTCTAGCCTATATGCTATGCAATTTTGGTTTTGTGTCTTTGATTCTGAAGTTAGATGTCTGTGTCTGGTTCATTCTCACGCAACAGGCAGTGGTAACAGCCAATATAGGTTCTACCTTTTGTTATAAATATGGCTATGCTAGTTGCTTTTCTGCTTTTTTGGTCAATGAAGGGCATGACGATCTCAGTCCTAGTAAAATATTTCAGTTTGTCAGAGCCCAAAGTCAAAATTTTGAAGTCTGTACTGTAAATTTGGTTGAAGGCCTGAACTGTAATGTCCCTGAGGTTCTGGTTGAGGAATGGCCTTGGCCTCCTCTGAGGTCTTCACCTCATTGTATATATTTTTACACCCTTTTTAATAGAATTAGTATTTACGAAGAAAAAAAAATTGTTTTACAACAGTAAATGTAAATGAGATTTTCACACAGCGTAAAATCTCAGGAGGAGACAGAGTAACTTTTGTTGTTGAATTTCTTTTGGTGAATCCCTCTGAGTGAAAGAGGATGAATTTTGTATCAGTGTTTTATTAATGAATATAAAGGCTTTTATGGGTGTGTAATACTCTGTTCTCAGAAATTTTTCAAGCTTCCCTGTTGAAAAGATCCTAGAGAAAAACAGAGCATTGCCTCTGTCTAAAGTTTGTTTGTTTGTTTTTGGGATTTTACCAGAAAAATCCCCAACATGGGGTATGTTGCTGTTTGTGAAAATACAGGTGCTACGCCAAGGATTTTTGCTACTAGATCGAACATCTGGTCTCTGGGTGTTGTATCAAACCCCAACATTTCGACTAGGTATGAAACATTAGTCCATCTTAGAAAATGTTGGATAAATAATCACTAAAGGCTTGAATGTTTTTTATGAGAATATGAGGATGAGGTGAATGGGTGCCTTATAAGGAATACTAGTTATAAAACCAATAAAGTGCTTCAGCACTTTAAGCTTGCAGATGATTGCATATTTTTCCCATTTCATACCATTTGGGGATTTTATGTAGCTATTGCTTAGAGATAG
>APFE031208199.1:229868-244026 GCA_000404065.3 Pinus taeda
CAAACATCTGGCCTGACGGATGGCAGGCGGATGATCCGTAGGATACGCGTCGTAGGATGGTGAATTAAGTTCAAGGCAGATGAAATTAATATCGAGCAGTCTCGAATATGGTCTGGCATTAATGCGAGCATGACTGAACAACAAACAAGTTGGCTTATTGGCATGGATCCGTACAATGCCCCTATCTGAGCCGCTGGTTCTTTTTATTATGAAGTAGAGCCGCTTCAGCACCTCTGCTTGGTCTTTCGAATCTGGCTGTTAGCTTAGATTTGGAAGCTCCCTGTAACTTTCCGCACTCCTACTGTTCCTGGCCTTCTTTGCCTCAGTTGCTCTCCCGGCACATTTGCCTCTCTGACTATGCCTCGCAGCCGAGGAATCCCACGTCGAGGTAGCCACATAGGGGACAGAGGTCGCCCTTCTCGCCCTGCTCCACAGAATGTTTCCCCTATCTCCTCAGCTCCCCCTTCTTCTCTGCCTCTGGATCAAGCTAGCCCTATCCCGAACAATTCACTCCAGACCTCCAGGTTTACTTTTCAAAGTCGGCTCAACAGGCCTGTTTTGACAATAAGTATTACCATAATTGTCTCGGAGGAGGAGAGCAACCAGCTCAGCTCGACTCCAACTATCTCCACCCACTCTCAGGAAGATAGTGTTCTTCAAGGGGACTTGACAGGGATGGTGGTCCATGCGGATCACATGCAAGAGGATGCCACTGTTTCGGAAGCGCCTCAACAGCCAATGGATCCGACTCAGAGTGATATTCTGGCCTGCGGGCCGTCTCTAAGGGCAGTTGGTATTTTAAATATGGTAACTACTCCTGATGGAGGCGCACCGGCATATGATGAAGACGGTTTCGTGACCTGGGTAGCTTCTACCAGCCAGATGAACGAGGACAAGCCAGCTTCACCAAAACATGCAGATTAATCATGTCTCTTCTCTGTCGGGTGGCCTTCTAGCCTATATGCTATGCAATTTTGGTTTTGTGTCTTTGATTCTGAAGTTAGATGTCTGTGTCTGGTTCATTCTCACGCAACAGGCAGTGGTAACAGCCAATATAGGTTCTACCTTTTGTTATAAATATGGCTATGCTAGTTGCTTTTCTGCTTTTTTGGTCAATGAAGGGCATGACGATCTCAGTCCTAGTAAAATATTTCAGTTTGTCAGAGCCCAAAGTCAAAATTTTGAAGTCTGTACTGTAAATTTGGTTGAAGGCCTGAACTGTAATGTCCCTGAGGTTCTGGTTGAGGAATGGCCTTGGCCTCCTCTGAGGTCTTCACCTCATTGTATATATTTTTACACCCTTTTTAATAGAATTAGTATTTACGAAGAAAAAAAAATTGTTTTACAACAGTAAATGTAAATGAGATTTTCACACAGCGTAAAATCTCAGGAGGAGACAGAGTAACTTTTGTTGTTGAATTTCTTTTGGTGAATCCCTCTGAGTGAAAGAGGATGAATTTTGTATCAGTGTTTTATTAATGAATATAAAGGCTTTTATGGGTGTGTAATACTCTGTTCTCAGAAATTTTTCAAGCTTCCCTGTTGAAAAGATCCTAGAGAAAAACAGAGCATTGCCTCTGTCTAAAGTTTGTTTGTTTGTTTTTGGGATTTTACCAGAAAAATCCCCAACATGGGGTATGTTGCTGTTTGTGAAAATACAGGTGCTACGCCAAGGATTTTTGCTACTAGATCGAACATCTGGTCTCTGGGTGTTGTATCAAACCCCAACATTTCGACTAGGTATGAAACATTAGTCCATCTTAGAAAATGTTGGATAAATAATCACTAAAGGCTTGAATGTTTTTTATGAGAATATGAGGATGAGGTGAATGGGTGCCTTATAAGGAATACTAGTTATAAAACCAATAAAGTGCTTCAGCACTTTAAGCTTGCAGATGATTGCATATTTTTCCCATTTCATACCATTTGGGGATTTTATGTAGCTATTGCTTAGAGATAGAGCCAAATCTCACTTTTACAATTTTTTTCATTCTTCCTCTACCCTCTTATTATATTTATTTCGCAATGGAAAGGCTCAAATTTTACATAACTCTCTACATATTAGTTTCCCATGTCTGTCAAAAGTGTTGGGATGAAGTTATTCAATTCAAATTCTTAGTCTTCATTTAGCCATAAAATGATTGCTCTGCCATGCTTTTCTCATGTCTACGATCAAGATGATATTATTTGCCTCTATATTGATTATAATTATAGTGATTAATATTTTGAATTCCATGTGTTTAATCAGTGATGGGCTTCATCATGAGAATGGAATTAAATGGGAGACCCTACTCTACAAGTTTCTTGCCATAACAATGATACTAGTATGGGATATTGAAATAAAAGAAATCCCAAAAGTAAAGAAACTTCCAAACAATGGTGACAGTGTGGATATCTAATAAGTATTGAGTTATGTTTAAGCATTGTATTTTTCCAACTCAATATTGTCATTAGAGGACAAATATTTAAACACAATAGGTACTTTAGACAATCTTAGTCAAGTGATTGATCTTTCAAATTTCCTTTGTCTAATTAATGATGGGCTTCAGGTTGAGAAAAATGTTTCCAGTTTCTTCAGCCCCTACTATGTTAAAGAGGCATATTACATCAAGCAAGATTAGTCAGTTATAAAATTTTAGTATTGTAGTGCATTTTGGATGTTTACCTTTTTTATTAAAAGGCTCAGCTAAATCCTTCAGAAATTCATATATTTCCGTAACTTCCATAAATATTGGAATTACTATTGAAGAATGTTTACTCTGAGATTAGTTTCTTCCAAGTGAAACAACATCATTTCAAGTTACATTTAAACGGAATTAAACATGAGCCCATGCTCTAGAAGTTTCTTTCCATAACGATGATACTAGATTGGGAGACTGAAGTAAAGGAACTCCCAAAAGTAACTAAACTCCAAAACCACAATGACATTGTGGATATATAATAAGTATGGAGTTATGTTTAATCATTTATTTTTTCCATCTCATTATTGTCATTAGAAGATAAATATTTAAACACCATAGGTACCTTGGACAAAATCTGTCAAATTTGGAATTCTGGTTCCTATGTTTCTTGCATGTTAAAATTCAAATTCTAGAGAATGGAAAATATCTTGTAGAATTTCTTCCTCATGTTAAGCATAAGCTATTATTTTTTGAGTCAATACATGCCAATGAAATGGTGGATTAAAAAACTTTATCCAGGACATGAAATTTTGTGGGAGCTCACAAAATATGGTGTCATGAGAGAATTCAAAGATTTTTTATAGATCCTCTCTACCCGAATCCAAAATATCCCACATTAATCCCTTCTATATGCTGACAAAGCTAAAATATCAATTCCAATGTTTAAAAATTATGACATATGCACATTCAGAAAACTAGACTATATATCTATAAAATACGAGTATATCCTATTAATTGAAGCATCATTTTCAATAATGAAAAAAAAAAAAATCCCTTATAGTTTTCCTCATTTTGAATGTTTAACATAGGCATCAAATAGTGCCACCAACTAGTGATCAGCAAAATATTTTCTATGCAGGACAAGCCGATGTTTTTAATGATGTCTCTCCTAAAATAAAAGACTAAGCTCCTATATTCTCTTAGCTCTAGATTCTTTGGAAAAATCTATTCTATGTTAATATTTATCATTTTACTCTTGTTTGAATTACAATTTGACGCCATCATTAGACTATAAAGATCTAATGAACGGTCTTGGTATATCAATGGGTAGTGAATTTAGGTCTTCTGATCTATATTTGCAAGGAATATCTTTTAGTAAACTCTGGAAATATCGATTGAGGTAGTTTCTTGTCTTTTCAGTGTATCAATTTGGCATGTTTAGAAATTAGTGACATCAAAATAAATTCATTCCTAGCAGAGTCGTGTAGAAGTTTTCATACGTTTAAACTAGATATATTTCTCAGTTTTGAAAGCTATGGGGCCAAATGTAAAACATGATTAAAAAGCTCAGCTTTTTTCAGTTTCTTATTCCCATTGAGTGAAAAGATTGACTTTATTTTGATGACTAATTATTTAAAATACGATAGAAATTGTTAAATTCATATTAAAGTAGATATATCTAGAAGAATTATAAGAGCGATATGGAAGATAGAAGTTTATTAGAAGACAATTGAATATAACAGAGAGTAGAAAAATGCACAAATCCAGTTGGAGCATTGAACTCAAAATTAATCTTTGTATCCTATATAGGCCTTTTTTTTCATGGTTTAGATTATTGAAATTGAATGAAGTTTTTAGTTTCATATTTATGCAAGTAATTGTTTCTTTTGTCAATATGGTAGTCTTCAAAATTTGTGAGGCCCTATATGATGGTGTTAGATCTGGTTGCAATCCTACCTTTTCCCTGTATTTTTGTGTCCCATAAGATACTTACTCATCCTTTGTTTTGTGCCTGTATTACTCCTTTTCTAACCTTTACATGCCCATACACATTTTGTTGGACTTGCCCCTTCGGATACATTTTGTTATAGAATTTGGTTCTCCTCTTTCAACTCCTTCATCTTGGCTTAAAGAAACTTGTGTATTGCCTTGAAACTCCCTACTAGTAGCATATTGTGTATTATTTTGAAGCTCTATGTTAGGGGTTTTATCTATATCATGCTCCTAGTTTAGATCTGGGGTGTTTTCACTTTCCAAATAATTGATTAATTGTTTGGATGGTCCAAGCCATGAAACACAGGTGTATTAACCCCAATAGAAATATTTTTTTACCATAGATGTAGGTATTTTATTCATGTTTTGGCTCATCAAAATTGAATAAAATATTGAGTTTCATATATCTACAAACACTACTATGGGAAGGGGTGTTTTGTAACGAACCTCCTGAGCCTACTCGGGAAACCCACCCCTAGGCTCTAAAATTTTAATTTTCTTTTCGGTAAGGATTTGCCCTTTACTATAGGTGATATGTCCCTTAAAATTTCATGACCATTTATTTCTTCTACAACTATACTTATCGACATATTCTTAGATTCCTTATGACCAATATGACATTTCTAGACTGATCCACATGCCCTATGGTCTCAATGAAATAATTATCATTACTTTACTTAGCCGTCCTCTTTAAGCATAATGATATAAATTGGTGGAAGGAAAATAGACCTAACATGTAATAAGCCACATAATTTGTTGAGTAGTTTCCACCACTAACATGTTTTAACTTAGTTGTGATGTAGTTAACTCAACCATGCATCAGAATCACCTAACCTTAGAGAATGCTATATTAAATTTGAATGGTGACTATGTTTAGACTCAATAGCTATGAACCTACCATAAACAAGTCAGTGTAAGTAGATCTATCCCATTGACTCTACTTGTGGATGTAATAGCATAAACTATGTAAAGATGAAACCATTGACATAATTACAGATAACACTACCAACATAACTTATGTAATATGAATATAGAATCATTATCTAGATAACACATAAGTTAGAAGTAATACATATCCAATATCCCATCCAGCTCAATATACTATATGCTTCTATTAATCTAACTTGAAAAAACTTTAAAAAGTCATAAACCTGGTATGCATAAACTGCATTTCTTTCCATACCAATATATAATGCAACATCTATATAACTAAAACAATTAATAAGGATATAAAGGATAAGAGACCGACATACGACACATTCCATGCATGTGAATCCATCTAAAACAATCACTTGGTGGAAGGAGAATCACCACCCAACCATGAATCACTTGTGATTCCCCCCGAGCCAAAGTTCTTGCCAAGGATCAACTGTTCTCAATTGATCGATGCACTGGGTATTTAATACTCTCTTTCATGATTTAGTTTCCATTAGTGGCATCCCGCTTTTATGGATTTTTCCATTTTCCTATGTCTTTTTCAGAAAATCTCGTATTTATCTCCCACGAGGATTTTCGTCATAAAACCTTTCCTTTATCTTCCGCAAATCTTTTATGTTTGATGGATATTTATCTCCCATCCACTTGATGGATCTCTAATCCATTCAAGATTATCTAGAACCAAATCTAAAAGCTTTATCATGAAAGATTCATCTCTATCCCACTCCACATGGGATTTGGCAAGAATCTCCTCTGTCTTCGTGATCCATCGTCCAAGTGATTTTTTTTATTAATTTATTTAATAACACATTTTCTTTTCATAATACATATCACCCAGCTTTCCTCAAATTTGGTTTAGAATAGTTTAACCCAGAAAGGAGGATATCACACCTAGCTTTCCTCAACTCAGGTTTATAATAATTTAACACACACAAGGGAGGATATCACACCTAGCTTTAACTCAGCTTAGGTTTACAATAATTTAGCACACAAGGGAGGCGTGTTACATACTCTACCACTTAAATTTTACACCATCCTCGGTGTATCATTGCATCATGTCCTCCTTCACAGTGAGTTGGTTTCTAAATCATCAACTCTCATTGCTCTGCCATCTGCTACAATTTTCCAGGTGTACATCGGTCACAAGGAGTGCTCCTCTCCCATAGCTACATTGCCCAAGAAGAGTGATCCTCTTCCATATAGCTACATTGGTCACAAATAGTGCTTCTCTTCCATAGCTACATCAGTCTCAAGGAGTGTTCTCCTTTCATAGCTACCTGTAACATTGTTTTCAAACCATTTGTGAGAATTTATAGATGCAAAATTTTAACCATGATACATATCATAAAATGTTACTTAATATTACTAAAGCAACTATTGCTCATTTTTCATTTTATCTAAAGAATGCATGTTCACTTCTAGAATTATTCCAAGCTTTTGTGTTCTTTGTTGAACGCCTGCTTCTTGTAATTTCTCTGCATACAACACATCTGTTAGCATATTTTCCACATCAATATGCCTGCAATGCCATAACATATTAGTTCACATAACAATATATATGTCCATCATATATACTCTTTGTAATCATATGTATTCCAAACTTAACCATGGTTACTTATCCTTGAACCACTTCTTACTTTCCTTCTTCTGTGCAACCACCCAGTCAGTTGTCCTGCCAGACATATACCCAATGTCTTCATGCACACCTGCACACAATGTGTATTATACACCGATATACATATCATATTTCAAACATGTAACATATGTAGTTATACGGGTACCGTATGTACTGTTGTACATAGTACCATCTGTGCTACAGCCCATCATACCATTCCCATGGTATCACCTACGTGACAAAACTTTGTCCACATATTTTCCTACCATGTTAGTATCATACCAAACATTCTTTTATTTTTTTCTAGAAATTAAAACAATTGTGCTCAGTTGACAAGGAATTTGTATGAGCATGGTTCATTTCTATAATAAGAGAAAGTTTTGTCAGGTGTAGATCATTTCCAAATTTCATTTGGTTACAATATCAATAGCATAGTATTGTGTTCATGCATATTTTCATCATACCTTCTGCTTAATGTCCTAAGGCAGACTATTAGCTCACAAATTTTGAAGTTTAATCATTATTAGATCATAATTCATCCCGTATGATTTACTATTGCCCTTTCATGTGTCAACAACTTGTTGGCCATGCATAATTTAGTGTAGTTATACCTGAAAGTTTTTACTACTTTCAATCCTACACCCCTTTAAGTTGTAAGTGTTTATGATCTCAGGGTACTTACATGTTAGCTCCTCTTTAACATTAAATTACCCTTAACCAAAAGATGCGTTATATATTTTATGAATTCTTGTTTGAATTATGCAACATTTCTTATGTTGTCCAGACACATTATCAATGCAATCCAATAAGAGAACCTCTAAAAAATGCTTGGTACAAATTATGCATTTCAATTTATATGATATCAATCTATTTAAATAGATTGTTAGATGCCATTTAATTGACCCAGTGGTCCATACCATTTGTGCTACTTCATCAATTACTATGGTTTGCACTCAAGGATACTTATAGGTTCTATTATGCATATGTCCTAGAAGTCTATTAAAGTTAAATTTGCCCTTAACCATACTTTCTTCCAACCGAAGAACAAATCACATTGTATGTAGATTCATTAATCAAAGGATTAATTTGAATGACAATTTGTACAGGTTATATAGTCTTGTATTATAACATGTTCTCACCATCCTTTACCCTTTTATAATACTTTTATAGAAATTATACCATTTAGAAGTTGTTTTTATAGCATGATTCTTTCCACAACAAGTTTATCTTGATGACCTCTTAACTAGGCTTATGATAACAATATACCAACAATTCATGACAATGCATGAGTATATGTATCATACAACAATAAAACAATGATGAAAACATGGACTTCCTTTATTGAAGCCAGCCATAATGTTAATACCATGATGATATATGTCAGTTACATAAATGTTTAAAATGTTCACAAGCTTTCTCAGTCAATATTCCTATAACACATTTCTAAAATAATCTACTAACCATATCCTACGAATGGGTCATATTTATCACAGAGGCTCATGGCCAGTACCTATCAGGGTAATCTCTCTTCCATAACCATAGTAGCAAACTACAATTTGTGCATAACCTTTGATATGATAGTAATTATTAACCGTTATACCTTGTTAATTGGATTTTATCCACAATTTCTTATGCTATAAAACATTTGAGAGTGGATGATTATCATACCATCATCACACCTTCTTCACCATAAGTGTAATATCCTATGGCATTGATCTTCCCAATCTATCATCTTCCTCTTTCGCCACTTGTTTAGGGATGATAGTTATGTAAGCCTTAATGATTTTTTTATAAGGATTTCACATCTTAAATGCAGGCCACACTTTTCAATTATGCCAATGTTACTAAGAAACAATACAATACTCGCAAATTCTCTTGGTGTAAACATAACATATTCATGAATGTTATCTTCCTTACTTATCATTTGCACATGATAATTTATGCTAAATATTACCTCAAATATAATTTAAGCAACTGAAAGTCCTATACATGGATGTAAAAGTCAATTTCTGCATACTTGCATTACATTCCATGGAATAGATAATTTCTTCCATAATTCTAGGTATACATAAATACCCAACTTTTATTATCTATAAGTAATAACTTCTAAATAATACTAGATCATAATCATTGTTGCTTGTCAATTAAAATCCTATCCAAATGAGAAGTTCAACAGTGAGTGCAGGAGGTGTCTCAATTCCTATCATGGAAGGGTTCTTACCTGTTAGGTATTAACCCTAGCGCCTTATCTGCATCTCCATAGAAGAGTTCATACTATTTAAGAATGACTTATAAGATTAACATAATCCTTTTTTATATATATATAGCAATCAAGAAGAATTAGAACTTGCTTCTTATTAGTTATTATGGTTTACATAATATTGTATCAAGGATGAATATAAGTACTAGAATGCACTTCCAATGCGAAGGTCTTGTTATTATTTATTCAATTATTTTGAAACAATTCCAACTCCAAAAAATTATGCCATTTCATTCTCTTTATAATCTTAACATCATTCATGACAACATTTTTCATTGCATAACACCCTACTAGGGTTTAATATTTCCCTTTTTATACCATCATCCTTTCATTTAGCCAAGTCCCTACATCGTACGTATATAGGTGTCAATTTGCTTTATTTATAATTTAACCATTCCCGATGTGTATTTTTTTAAATGAACATTATCTTCCCAACCATTATTGTGGATATCAGTAAAAAAAAACATGATCACAAGTTTAACAATTTTTCCTCTTATTTAATCGCTTTCACCTACTGAAACAAAATGGTGATATTTGAACTAACATGAAGATTTATTTCTTTGTTTATTTTTGATGTCTTTGACCTGATTTGAAATCTTACTATAGCAAGTCTACAATAGATATCTACCTAGTCAAATATATCTTCAACATACATAACCAATTTGTTTAACTAGGTGCAAGTGTGAGGACATGCCTCATCCATTGACCATTCACATATACATACATTATATCATATGATATTCTTAACAATTTATATGACGATCAGTTGTAGATCCCAGATCTATCCCCAACATGCATAACCCTGATAATTTCAATGTAGGAATCATTAATTTGGTTCATAGTTTAAAATTGAAACTGACCTTAGTGACTAATACATTAGATTCATCTATTACAAGAACATTAATTGCTATAACCCCAACGCTAGTTCGTGATGTAGTCTTTCACTTCCTCAATAAAACAAGTATGTCAACTCAATTGTTAAGAATATTCTATAGCAAGAATTATTGAATACCATTAATGATTTAATCTTCAGGCATAATAGAGATTAAACATTTAGACTCAACAGTATCTTGAAGCCTTCATAAAAACATACACATGCAATGCAATTGCTACTGCCCAATTTCTATGGTGTTGTCAGAGTAATACTGACACGATTATCTTATGCATAACAAACCCTCCATGCATACAATCCATACTATAACTACATATATACTCTGAACCTCAAGCTATAAGGTGTCAAGCATTAGAACATAATTATTTATCTATATTTTCTCATGTCTAGTGATTGATTATCATAATAGCATAGAATTGGAAGCATATACACTAATGCATTAGTTTACATATTAAGTTCATCTACTAATTTATCTTGGTCTACCACAAGGTGACACGCTATCCCATGCATTCATACAAGAGAAAACTAATACAGACCATTTTGTTCATACATATTAGTGAATGTAAATCTACAGTCATTCTCATATCTAAGAAACTCATACAATTTCCTCTATACTAACTAAATTTGTAACAAGAAGAAAAGAAACACCATAACATCAGACAATCTACTTACTATCGAACCCTAATCTAGAACCCCACAATACCTCCAACCAGAACCCCGCGAATTTATCCAAGACAACTACTCAAGGGAACTCAGGAGGAGGAGTCATGAAATGATGGTACGTCTTATCGGCTTTCCCCTCTATCTTACCTGGATAGTTTTTCACCATCATCTATTTATGTTTGAAAGTATCACTTACTCTTGGTCTTGCTAGACCACTTATTTAAAGATGGATTTGGTTCTTATTAACCACGCATACCGTAGCATATGATGATGGGGATAACAATTATCCTAAATGTCAAGCTTTTATTTGATTTTGAGGACTCAAGATAACGATCTCTATGCTTCGAGCGGATAGTTGAATAAGGAAACAACTATTACCGCTCTTCCCTACGATTTTTCGTAGATGGTGTATTGGTTCTGCAACCAACTCACGAAAGCAGGTAAAACAAAAGAACAACATCCGAGATCAAGGTACCTCCTTTTCAACACATCGCATGATAATCTCTATCCAAACTCACGATAATAATGCTCCGGGAATGATTATCCACTCCTTCACTTTGATTTTTAAATCCTTTCCCCAATTGTGGTAATTTTCTATAGTGTAATAGAAAACCACAATAACCAATTTTTCATGTCGGGGATTTACACCTTAACCTTATCAGTTTTGATGATTTTTCCATTAACAATTCGTTTCAATTGATGTTTCCGTTAACAATGATTTTCCATTAACAATTTCCTGTTAAAAAATTTGTTTCTTTTGATTTTTCCTTTAACAATGATTTTTTCTTTAGGCATGAAATGGGACCCTTAACCTAGAATAGAACAATGAGCCGATAACTCCAACATTAGAGGTAGATGAGACAATCAGGATAGAACCAATTACAATGAGAGGAATCTGTCAACGGAGGGTTTATGTACTGAATGAGTTGGGCTAACACCAGCAATGCATCGCAACACATCATTATCATAGGGTAAATCCACTATCAGAGTTCCTTAAATTCGCTATTCGATGCTTGGTTTACCTAATCCACTGATCGGCTTGGCTTGTAAAAAATCCCTTTACATGACCTAATGAGACCATTACCCACTGCTACTCGAGGAGACCACTACTGTGATAGCCATTAACATTAGAGGGCCATCGACGCATAGTGCACTACCCTCTCCTCCTTGGATTGGCTTGGAGATCACCCCTCGAGGCTTGGTTATGGACTTAGCGTTGGCTCTCGACTTTTGGTTGTGGTATTGGTATTTACATATAACTGTACTTAATTACATTAATAATCCCCTTTACATGCCTCATGGAAATAAGTGGCTCTCGACCTTCACGCACATTAAATAAATGTTCTTCTTCCCTTGGTTTTCTATGTGTGAGTGCTCTCTCAGTGTGCATGAGTTGATCTTTGTCAATCTCAGATATGGAGATTGAGATTGGTTACTGCACGGTAATTTGACCAAAGTTGAGTCCTTTGATTTTCAGAAAATGAAACCTCTTACGTTGAGATAGGCCATATAGACAGACCATATGTGATGAAGCAGTGGATGGTAGAGATTTTTGGTTAGCTTCCAGGTTAAAAACTACCTCATTCAGTTTAGGATCATGCACATACATATAATTATGGGTGGCCATGTCCTTAAAACAATTCCTAAGAACATGGGTGCATTCTCTTAAGTTCCAATGTGAATGCAGAGATCGATTCAATTTCTGGAAAAAATACACGATCCCCACAGAAAACTATCAGCCCTCAACCAATACAAGAGATTAGGACTGGTCATATTCACATGGATGCACTTGTAGGCAGATCTTGTAAATTTTTCGTATATGGACAAACTTACAGTTCAACCAATTTTGTATAGTTAAACTTCATATGTTTCAATCATGATTTAATAAGTCCTTAGGAAGAAAATTCACCATTACTATAACCTCATCATTTTTGCATGGAAACAATTCACGGCATGACACATATCGAACTACATAATTCCATCAATCAGCGTGTTCGATTAGTGTGGTACTTAAGGGTTTCCTTTAAAATAATCTTGCCATATCATAGATACAAAGTGGAACATTATTATTAACCGTATTTCAAAAATATTTTGCACACATTTTTAAAGTTTAATTTTCATTCTTTATAATCAAACCCTTTAGCAGTCAACACACACACACACACACACATATATATATATATGTGTGTGTGTGTGTGTGTGTGTGTGTGTGTGTGTGTTGTTTCAACATCCTTTTTAACGAATTCTTATTTATGAAAAACATAAATATTGCATGAAACCAGATCTGCGAATATGGGTTTGACATTTCTAATATTTCGATTAATGTTAAGGAGTCCATATTTAACACTTATACTAGAACACCTTTGCAAAGTTTGTGGTAATGAGTCCAAGTTCATGATTAAACTTGTCCATACCCTATGGAGGTGTATTGGCCCATAGGCTGCAAGATTTGAACTTGATTATTTCGATACCATTTGTAATCAACCTCCTGAGTGTATCTGGGAAACCCGCTCTTGGGTTCTAAAATTTTAACTTTTCTTTTCGGTAAGGATCTTCCATTTACCACAGGTGATATGTTCCCTTAAATTTTCATTACCATTTATTTCTTCTGCAACTATTCTTATCAACATATTCTTAGATTCCTTATGAACAATACGACATTTCTAAACTGATCTGCATGCCCTATGGTCTCAATGAAATCATTATCCTTACTTTACTCAGCCATCATCTTTAAGCATAATGATATAAATTGGTGGAAGGAAAATAGACCTAACATGTAATAACCCACAACATTTTTTAAGTAGTTTCGACAACATGTTCTAGCTTAGTTTTGATGTAGTTAATTGAAACATGCATTAGAATCAACTAACCTTAGAGCATGCTATATTAAATTTAAATGGTGACTAGGCTTAGATTCAATAGTTATGGACCTACCACAAACATCTTAGTGTAAGTAGATCTATCCCATTTACTCTACTTATGGATGTAATAGCATAACATACGTAAGGATGAAACCATTGCCATCATTACACATAACACTATCGACATACCTTACGTAATATGCATATAGAATCATTATCTAGATAACAAATAAGTTAGAAGTAATACACATCCACTATCTGTTAAGAAACCAGCTCACAAAAATATAGAAAAGAGAGATCAACACCTTAGAATTCAGCCTCTTCGAGGGGGAAACCTCCTTTACATTACACAAATGAACATTTCTTGGATGATTCAAATTACAAAACATCCTTTCTATATATAGGAGTCTATGGAGTCGCAATATAACCCCGCTGACCTAACAATAATAATATAAAGCCACAAAAATAACAATAGAGGGATTCTATGGGGCACAGTAATAAAAATATGGGGACAATAGGGGCTCAACAATATTAATA
>APFE031208199.1:247775-266166 GCA_000404065.3 Pinus taeda
TTTTCTTCTTCCTCTTCACAATCTATGTAGAATAATTTCTTCTCAACACAATTATGACCTTTAGTGTATTTGCTATCACAACTGTAACAAAGCCCTTTTGCTCTTTTTTCTTCCAATTTTTGTGGTGTAAACCTTATAGGTTGTGGAAGGATATGGGTAACAACACTTCCATATTTATAGTTGTGACTGGTATGCTTCCTGGTTGCCATAATTTTGCTTTCGATTTTTCTTGCTAACCTGATTGCCTTCTCTAATGAATTAGGTTCCCAAAGGAAAACATCATGTTGGATATTATCCTATAAAGTCCCTATGAACACGTCAATCCTATGCTCCTCTAGAATATTTTTTACCCTTATGTTCAATTTTTGGAACTCCTCAATATGCTCCATTATTGAACCCTTTTGTTTGACAGTTATCAATTGCCTAAAAAAAGTGTTTCTTTTTGTATCCTCATAATGTGCTGTCAATTCTTTCGTAAAAATTTCCCAAGTGATAATTTGTTTACGAGAGAAAAGTCGTTGATACCATAAAAACTAATTTGGTTCCAAATATAGTTGCAATACATACCTTTTGTGTGTTTTGCACATTATTGAGATTGAAAAATTCCTCCATTTGTAATATCTATGTTGCAGGATCCTTGCCATCAAACTTCCTCATATCGATTTTTGGAATATGGTGGGTCTTCTATCCAACATTAGAGTCTATGGAATCGTGAGTAACATTTTTTTTGTTCTCATCATGTTTCACCATTAGTGACCATTTCGTGTAGCAACTTATTCATGTTTATCTTCAATTCTTCCATCTTATCATCCATGCCATCCATTTTAGCATTAATTCCATTCATCTTAGCTTCCATGCCATCCATCTTAGCTTCTACACCTTTCTTTAAACCATCCATCTTAGCTTCTACATCTTTCTGTTACTTTTTGTGCAAGTGACACTTGTTGCACTTGGTCTTGTACTTTTGATATATCATGTTGCATTTCTTCCTCTTCTTCATGAGTCATTCTAGAGCTTTCAGGTTGCTTACTAGGCGTTTCCATTTTCTTTCCTTAGGGCATCAATTACCGATAATAATGCTTTAGTATGCCCTTTGAATTCCTTCAAACTAATTTTTCAAACCAAGCTTAAGCAAAAATTTAAAAAAAACTACACACCTTTTTTGACTTTGTAGGAGCTTGATATTGAATCTGATGTATCTCTGTAATTTCGGATCATCCAGTTTTGAAATTGTGATCTATAGTAGCCCTCTGTGTCCTCTTTCCACTGTCACCAATGTGATCCAAATTGGATTCTCCAAGAATGAGTTATGCACAATCTCTCAAGATGACCTGATTATAGACCTTTCTAGAAGAGCGAACTTGTATGAAGTACCATGTGTCACTGTTTCAACATATGGCACTAAAACATATATACCATAAACTACAATCTATCCTCTTTCTATACCTTCTTACAAAATTTCAATCTGATGCATAGAGAGAAAGTTATGAAGATTTTCCCCAGGTCACCTGTTTGGAATGTAATTCAGGAGTCTGCAAAAAGACCAACTTCCTCAGATCATATCTCCGTAAATATAGCACAAAAAGATCTGAAATTTAGACCCAAGGTTCAATGAAATTTCCTTTCAAATCGGTTTTTTTTTTCTTCTGAACATCGCTTTAAAAAAGTTATAGCGAAAATTCCATGATGACCTATTTGGAGCAGTGAAACCCTAGAGTCCAAAGCTCTGATACCAAATGTTATGAAGTAAGCTCACAAAAAGATAGAAAGAGAGATCAAGGCCTCAAAATTTAGCCTCTTCGAGGGGGCAACCTCCTTTACATTAGACAAATTAACAATTCTTGGATGATTCAAATGACAAAACCTCCTTTCTATATATAGGAGTCTGTGGAGTCACAATATAACCCAGTTGACCTATCAATAATAATATAAAGCCACAAAAATAAAAATAGAGGGATTCTATGGGGCACAGTAATAAAAATATGGGGACACTAGGGGCTCAACAATATTATTAAGGGATACAACTACTATAGTAATGGGGTAATCACTAGTATTATAGGGACCAAACACTATCCCATCCAACTCAACATACTATACACTTCTATTAATTTAACTTGAAAACGCTTAAAAAATCCATAAACCTCATATGCATAAACTGCAATTCTTTCCATACCAATATATAACGCAGCAACTATATAACTGAAACAAATAATAAGGATATAAATGGTAAGAGACCAACATACAACACATTCCACACATGTGAATCCATTTAAAACAATCACTTGGAGGGAGGAACACCACCACCCAACCATGAATCACTTATGATTCCCCCAAGCCAAAGTTCTTGCAAAGGATCAACTATCCTCAATTGATCGATGCATTGGGTATTTAATACCCTCTTTCATGATTTAGTTTCCATTAGTGGTGCCCCGCTTTTATAGATTTTTTCATTTTCCTAGGTCTTTTTCAGAAAAGCTCGTCTTTATCTCCCACAAGGATTTTCCTCACAAAATCTTGCCTTTATCTCCCAGAAATCTTTTATGTCTGATGGATCTTTATCTCCCATCCATCCATTGGATCTCCAATCCATACAAGCTTATATAGAATCACATATAGAAGCTTTATCATGAAAGATTCATCTTTATCCCATTCCACATGGGATTTGGCAAGAGCCTCCTCTCCCTTGGTGCTCCACACTCCAAGTGATTTATTTTATTAATTTATTTAATAACACATTTTCTTTCATAATACATATCACCTAGCTTTCCTGAGCTTAGGTTTAGAATAGTTTAACCCACAAAGGAGGGTATCACACCTAGATTTCTTTAGCTTAGGTTTACAATCATTTAACACACAAGTGAGGATATCACACCTAGCTTTAACTCAGCTTAGGTTTACAATAATTTAGCACACAAGGGAGGGGTGTTACATGTTTTAAGGCATTTATTTAAGACAAAAAATTATTTTCATCTTAAACACCTATGCTAACTATTTTATTTTCTTAAATTAAGTCAAAAAGGAAAAAGAGGTTCAAATCGTTAACTATTTGATTATTTTAAATGAAGATAAAAAGGAAAAAGTGGCTCAAATCATGTGATTGTCTTAAATTAAGATAAATTGAAAAAATAAAATAAAATTACTTCATCTCTTGAGCTCTTCATTCTTCTGCAACAAACTAATATCAACGGTAGCTGGTGGGAGCCACCAAGGTTTTTGACTTCCTTCAACGCATGGGTCATTAAGAAATTTACAAAAAATGGCTATCGACATATATTCCAAGGCTTTTGACTAAATCCAAAACTTAAACTAGCCTTTAAGGATATGCTCCCCTCTGCATTATCTATATTTTTTATTACCGGATGTCCTCTTTGCATCTGCTTTGTTTTCTATTACCAAAAGTCGAGGTAGCGCCCAGACATGGAAATTTTTGAGTTCCCAAGGGATGATGATGATATCTAAGAATGATATCTTGAGAGATCCAACAATAAATAAAAACAAAATCAATAGAGGAATGCCAGAAAAACCAACCAAATGTCTGATAGAAGACAATAAAGAAATGTAGAGTACAGACAAGAGTGATTCAGATGATGAGCACGAGGAGGAGAAGTGTAAATTCCCTAGTAAAACTACAAGAAAGAGGAGAGATGAAAAAATAGAGATGGAGAAGGACAAGGTAAAGTAGAAGAGGCTATAGAGCCTTCTCTTTGGTACCATGAGTGACTAGTAGCTGACCACGAAGTTGGGGAATGAATTCTACCAAATTCAAGGTGAAAATGCCAAGAAGAATGATGTAGTCAGGTGGTTCATGGACAAAACCATAGGATCCCAAGTAGATGCGTATGAAAAATAAGATTTAGAGTTACACAGTGAAGAGGATTTTGAAAAAGAGTCAAACTGGAATGACGAAGAAGAAGTTGAGACAAAGGTAGGTATCACCAAGGTAAACCATTTGAGAGAATAAAAAGTCAAGAATCAAGGGATTCAATTTCAAGAACTACTTATATCAATAGGTTAGGTTTACAACATTCAAAATTAAAACTCGTAACTGAGTGGGAAAACATGGATAGATACAAAAAATGAGGTTTTTGGGTTCGATTATGATTTTTATGTAAAATTTGAAAATGGGGGGATAGGGTTAGCAAGGGTCTTAGTATATTTGAGTATGATTTATTGAAGAGTAAATATGAGCTTGTTGTAAAAAGAAAGTAGGAATTATTGCTTGGTCAGATTGAGTATTCTATTTTAGGGGATGCAAATGTAGAGGAGCCATTGGATGCAATTATACTTTTCGTGGGATTTCATCGGAATGGAAAGTTTATACTCATAGTTCAATTTTATATTTGGTTTAAGTTTTTCTAGATTGACAGGAGAAGGAACCCCAAAATCCAGAGTGTTTTTATTTAGGATCTTCCAATTCACAAGGCTTCATTTTTTCCTGATAGTTCAACGGCCATTGTTGCATGATGCAAGAAGTTGTTCTATTGTTTTGGCATGGTGAAAGGTGTATTAGGCATGATTAATTTCTTGATTGGTAGAGAGGAGAGGATTTTGGATAGATTTGAGGTGTCACAAGTTTCCAACATGATTATGTTCCTTCGGAATGATGACTATATAATGCTAGTTTTGAGAAAGACTAAATGGTTGATTGGGAACTTGAAAATGAATGGAACATATCATGCACATTCTTTTTCTGATGATGGAAGAGAGTTGTTGAGTTTAGGGAGAGATGGAAAGATATATCACTGGGATCTTTAAATGAGGAAATGCATTCACAGGGGGGATGATGCGGGTTGTGTTAATAGTTCAAATTTGATTGTTTCTCCTGACAATAATGTATTTTTCACTAGGTTAGACAATATTGTATTCTCCTTTGTTCTCAAATAAGATTTTTTTAAGTCATATGCCTTTTTTAAAGATTAAAAACTTGAAAGTAATTTCAAAACTACTAAACATTCATCTAATTTTGACTATCTACTCAAAGCCATAACTACATATATGTTTGGAGAGTCTTTATGCAACAATTGTATTGTGTTGTGTCAAGTCTGGGACCTTTTTACTGTAGCACTTTTATATATGAGAAACATGTTTGTTACTTGATGGTTGGGCCATATGTGGTACCTTGATCCTAACCACTAGAATCATTCAAAATTGTATTTAAACATCATTAAACAATTATTATATGCTCTAATATATATTGAAGAGGTCATCAAACAATGGTTCTGTGTTATTCAAACAACTATGTAGACTTTGTTTATTAACTACGCTCTTTAAAATTTACCAATTTATTTTTCCTTTACATTTCCATTGAAGTGATTATCTTTCACAAAAATTAATTATACAATAAAATTCATGGAACATTGAAAGTTAATAGTTGAGGTAGTCATTCATGAGGAAATCCATGAAAATGACTTCTTTTTTTTTTTAGTAAAATCACGATAAGTGTAGACTGAAAATATTTTGGAAAAATAAGAGAGAATTATTTAGGATGTTGTTATTTTATTGAAGGACATATCTTTCAGTTGTCATTGGAAATGTATCTCTTACACATTATGTTCATTTTGAAACCATAAAATAATCATAAATTTCAAAACCCAATTGAGATAGAAAATTTTGACCAAACTATGAAGTGGTGTATATTCCCATATACTCATTTGATCCTTATTCTTTGTTATTCATAAAATCCAAAAATTAACCTAATTTGGAAGCCAAGGGTACTTGGAAATATTATAATTGTATCCAAGCATATAAAAGTTGAATGGTGAATTTTTAAATTGAAAGCAACTAAGAGTAGAAATCCTTTGATTGAGAACAAGGAAATAATAGATAGGGGTAGAATAAAAATGATGAATTTGAGTTCAGGTACTACATTTTCATATGTGTCTTCGTGATTAAAGGAAATCCATCTACATATAAGGATTTAGTCATAAAAAAATAAGTAGAACACATATTTTTTCTCCATTATATTTTTTAGAATGGAAAGATCAATAATGTTATCTCCATCTTAGTCATGTCTCTTAAGCTTCTTGTGAGAATGTATGTACACCATTATAATATTGACTTGTGGAATAATAATGGTCAGCTCACATAGGTGTATAATATTTGCATTGCAACTTCTACCTTATAATCCTTCAATGACTCTTGTGGGTTTTGATATAACTTCTGTGGTATGGTTTAACCTCTTTCTTTGTTGGCCCTATTAATATAATCACCAAGCTTGTCCATATCATCATGCTTATAAGGGGATGGCATAATTTTTCCATAATGAGCCAGAATGCCATGACAAGTAAGCATTCAACTTCAATTCAAACTCTCTTATTATTTGATGATTACTATCAATATAAACTTAAAAATAGAATGACCATAAATGGATGTCATCGACAACATCAGCCGCTTGACCTTTTTTGTTCTCATAATGGGTTTAAGAAGACCCTTAAATGAGCAAAGGTAAATTTCTAATCGAAGGCTTCATGTTTACTATGGATTCTTCCTACATAATTATATTTGAGACTTAAGATATCATTTCATAAATTTAATGTGCATAATAATAGCATTTTTCCATATAAGATACATACGATTTACAATCTATAGAGTTGTTGAGAAATAAAGCTCTATCATTTTTAATTGTTATATGGTTGAGCAAGATGTGAATATTACCTGAATATGGTTTGACATCAACACAAAAAGCTACAAAAGATTGAGAAAACATCAACCTAATTTTTTTTGGTCATTACTACAACTTACCCCAATTTTTGGGTTTTTTGTTTGAGCCAGGCAATCAAGAGTTTTATCTACTCACAAGATGAAATAGTTTTGAAAAAAGATTGAAGTAAAAGTGTCACAAAAGGACTTTTCATAGGATTTACATAAGAAGTTATGTGTATAGCTTTTTATGGTGTTTTTCCTAAAACAATATAAGATCCTTAATTATCAGCTTCTGGAAAATGTGCAGGTAGTGCGGTATGGAAAGTCAAGAGTTACATTCAGTAGTTCTTTGAAGTTGTTTATTCATATATGATTTGTTCTTGATTGTTTAATATATAATATTAATTTCCATGTGATTAATTTAGCTTTGTCATCAACCTTTATGTTCCATATTTGTGGTTGTGTTGTTTGTGTTTTGCTCATAATATTCAATGATCTTGTAAATATTATCCTCGGAATTTGTGCTAGACTGCATGATGAAGTTGTCCCATAGAAGAATCTAGTTCAATAGGTATTTCTTTTCGCATTGCTTTATCATGCATTTCAAAAATTTGATCTTCCTAATTTAAACTCTATACTATTTTATTTCTTTCTATTGTAAAATTAGCTTTAGTTCCCAGCTAGATTCTTCATTCTTCTTTTACTTTTAGTATTGATCTAGGAGATTTTTTTCACTCCCATATTGTATTACACTAAAATGTACCAGCTAGCCCACTTGACCTACTTTTTTGGTCACTAGTTGGACATTAATAAAATTATCTTATCGGGCTTGGTTAATCATTTTCTCTTTTTGAATTCAATTTGAAAGGCAAGAAGGGAAGTAGAGTAAGTGAAATGGTTTATTATGATTTCAACATAAATGTGATGCTCTCTTAGAGTTATTAGCACTCTTTGTACTACTTTTGTTTCTATTTTTTACAAGTATCATATAACAGTTTAAATTTAGGTTATATTATAACATTTTTATTTATAGTTACTCTTTGTTTTTGTTTGTTATCATCATGACATGGGTTTAGTATAAACCATAGTGAAGTTTCTCCCACATTGCACATGGTGTTTTTCTTGTTGTGGCTAATTAGAGGTTGCAGTCCTTGCAATTAAAAAAGGTCTAATTATTTTGACTCACGTTCTTTTCCATATTTTTATTGGTGGTGTTGAGTGTAATTAAATAATTTGTTGGGCTTGTAACAACACCAAGAGTTTGCCTTGGGACTTTCTACTTGGGTTTCCATTTCTGGTTGTTTCCATTTCAAGTAAGAATGTATGATTCCTTGATACATTTCACTATTTGATAAAGGAAACTTCATATCTAGATTCTAGAAAAAAGTCTTTGTGTTCATATACTTTGTGAAACATGGATTCTCGCCAAATATTATATGTTTTCATGACACCACTGTGCCAAGTAATTCAACACTCTACCTTTTTTGTACTTGTATTGTTAATATAGTTGGCCATGTTAATGTCAGAAGGATTTAGTCCTATATCCTTATGTGATGTTATTGAGCAAAAGGATTTTTATTATTTTATTGGAAGAAAGTTTGTAGTGTCTTTATCTACATGGTTCGAAACCCAAGTCTTGATGAATTGACAATAATGTCTATTTTTCAAATATAATATGGACCATCCTATGCACAATTAAGTTTATGGACTACAACTTGCTATGAAGTATACTATTTTTCTATGCCTTGATATATTGATATTCTTTAGGCCACATATTTTGTAATATTTTAATATGTGCATTTTCTGGAACATTTCCTTGCAAGTGTGAGTAAGTTGTTACTAATTATTCATTGTCATTAGATTTGGGTATTGTTGGTAAATTCTTCATACTCAACCTTAAAAGGGAAAACTCCCTCCTCCTTAGGTAGTGTGCCTTGATATAGATCATTTAATAATATTATAAAGAAAGGATGTGGTAATAATAGCGATGGGAGGAATTCAACAAATATTTGTATTGACTTCATCACAGATTTATTTGAGATAACTGATGTTGTGGAAAATATTCTTCTAATGGCTACATTCAGATGAAAGGGGATTGTTTTAAATGAGAAAGAAGTTATAGTTTCCTGATTCAATATACTCAGGTGTGAAGCTATATTGTTTTTGTACCATAATTTAAAAGCTACAATATTTCTATATAATATGCTCACTTTCATCTTCCAAGGAAGATATTAACAAGTAATATCTTAAGAGAAATGCTCTACTAATTTTTGAAGAAAAATAAATCTAGGTTATTGTTAAAGTCAAGTAGTATGACAACTTTCATTCACCATGGATGGATTTTAAAAAAATATGATGACTTTCATGTCAAAATAACATATTGCCTATCGTCGAGGAGCATCACTTGTGAATTTTATAAGAAAATAAATTTAAGGATTTTCTGAGTTAGTTTTCATTCTCTTGGCTAGAAATAAATTATTTTATACCTTATTATGGTAAGTTCCATACTGATAAAAGTATATTGAAGTATATACTACATAATAAATCTTAGCATCATGTGTGGAATATTACAACCAAGACCCTAGCCTTGAAAACTAAACATTGTTCTTATATACCATCATAATAATGCATTTCTAGCCCAAAGTATTATCTCAAGTGGTTGTGGCAAATGTTGTTCAAAATTTCACTTATTCTGTTCGAACAAGTGTTTGGTTCTTATCTTTCTGTGTAATGTGCACTAGCCTTATCTAATAGTTTCTCTAGGGATGTCATCCACAAATGTGGGGAAACATCCTTTGGAGTTCCCCTTGAGGATTTTATTGGAATAAAATAATTCATTTTCTCATGGAATGGTTCTAGTTATGTTTATGTTTCCATATATGTAATTTCTTTGTATCTTATTGGATAAATGTACTTGAGATTCAACAATTTTGTGTTCTTCATTCTTTGTTCTTGAATATCATTACAATAATGCATTTCTTCCTAGGAATGACTCTAGGTTCCTTCAAGTGGACATTAATATAATTTATACCTTTATAGATACATGTGCTTGATATTAAACAATTTTACTTATTCATCCTTCAAATGGTCTCTACTTGGCTTGGTGACTTGCACTTTGATGTTGGAATATGTTACCATCAGAATCAGAAACTAGGTACATGTACAACCTCAAAAATAATTTTTGACAATTTTTGAAACACGGGAAATAAAATATAGATTTGGAAAGTGATAATTTTAAAATTAGCTAGACATGGATGCTGTATGTGAATAAATCCCTTAATGAATCTGAAAATTATCTACTACAAATTTTTATCCTAAAATGGATGGAGGAAAGTGTAAATTCAAAGTTATGTGACTTCGAGAGGGTTCAACTTGATGGAGGAGAATATATCATTAGAGAATTTTGCACAAGTCCCAATTAATCTGCTAATTTAGGGAGTCATATATTACCTCTAATTGGTTTCCAAACTTATGCACCAGTTGAAGAATAATTCAATGCAAGATAATTGCCGGTGAAACCCTATAGGGAGACATGAAAGTCAGGCTCAACCTTAATATTAGTATTTGTTTGAGTTGTACTTATTGATGCCCTAAAATTGAGCAAAAAGAAAATTTACTATAACTTGTACCTTATTTAATTGAGTTGGGTTCAACTATTCAGAAAATTGCAATAATTGCATTGATTCATGTTTCATAAGCCATATAATGAATGTACTTTATGAATGCCAACTACCATATTCTATTCCCTCATCAAATAAAATATTTCCACAATAGTGTATGCATTCTGATTATTAAGAATAGAGTGATTTACATATCATATCAGCGTATAGAAAAATTTATCATCTCCACAGTCAGTGGGTTAATATTAATAAACTGATGAAAATGACCATAAAAAGGGAGAATGTTATAAAAAGTTCATATAAATCTTCACTTGATGTTATAAAATGTTCATTGTTTCTTAACACACACACACACATATATATATAGACACACACACACACTCTCTCTTTTTTTTTATTAAATTGTGTTATGTTTTTCAAATTTTTAAGAGATTGAAGTGTTGGTTATACCATCATGTAGAGAGTATTCTTATTCCTAAGTTTTACATATTTTTTTTTGGCATTCTTTCCACCCACCTCTATTTTGAATTCTCCTGAACATATCAATGCATATATTCAACATGTCGAAAATTTAAATTGATGTGAATGCACAAATTATTTTTCCATAGAATAGTGAGTAACATTATGGTAATGTTCATTATATTCTTGTCTTATGTTCTTTTAAATATTTTTCTTTATTTGGTGGCTATTCAGAACTCCATGTTAGGGTACTCTTTATTGGTATGCTGAGAGTCACAAGATTGGATGTCTGTATTGGGTTCCATCTACTTAAGATGTTGTTGTCTTTCTACATAAGTTGGATGATGTCAAATGTATTGGCCTTGAATTTTGTTTTTTTTTTTTTTTTTTTAAGTAAACATAACATGGATTCACCATTCTTTCTGAATTTGAAATAAGATGTTTTTATAACTAATGATGTAATTTGTGAAGGTCCATACCAAGTAGCTACACATTTTGACATCTGAAGACATTACAAGGAACGAGCTTGAAAAAATTTCTCATCTCCAAAATAAAGTCTTCAAGAGATTAGTAGCAATGATGAATATAACGGAAAACATGTTCCCTTCTGGTGAGTGATTTTTTTGTTTCTAAATTTGAGGTATAATTTTTGAGTTGTAATTTTCATTAGTTAATGAGATGTTATACATCATATTTATATATTTGGAAGTTTCATTTTTCTTAATCAAGTGATCTTAAGATATCTCTCAATGGTAGAAGAACATAAGTTCTTTTGGAATTTTATTTTTTATTTTTTTGTTTTCTTGATCCGTAGAATTTGTTTGGACATATTTTTATTTCCTTCATCCAATGAAACCGATCTAGATCACAAAAATCTAGTAGAACTATAAGTTTTTTTGGCACATTATTTACAAATTAGCTATTTCTATAGGGAAGCATAGTAGGATCACAAGTTCATTGAAAGGATAAGAAGTTTGCATGGGTCTTTTTATTTGTTTAGCACTTAAATATAGAATAAATGTTTATAATTAATCAATTTTCATGCTAATTTGTTGAGTGGATGACAAAGATGCAAGTTCTATAAATGTGGAAAACTTGGTTTAAATTTTTGCTCTACACATTCCCCTTTGTAGTTTGTTGAATTCTTTGAAATTTAGTATCTATAAATTCATAAGGTAAAAATATTAAAATTCAAGTCTATAATCAAAATAATCTCGAATGAAAGAAAATGAATAACATCGAATAAATATTTTGAATTTTAAATTAAAGAGAGTTGAGATGTAATAACTTTCCATTTGAAATTGTCCATTGTCTTTATTTTAAGAATAGCTAGAGCATAAGGGGGAATGATATCTCTTTTAACTTATTCTAGTGGTTTATTGGTATGTGGTTGTAAGGAAAAGGATGGGAATGATATAGTTTCAAAGAAGAGGATGAATGAGGTTAGGATATACATAAACTTATAAGTATATGAAATATTACAAGAAAAAAATTATGTCAATCAATGTTTAATATTTAATTGAAATCATGAATCAAACTCAATCTCATATTTGATCACTTATCATTTGGCATCAACATAAAATCATAAGGAATTTTGAAATCGAAAATCATATATGATTTGATAAAATTTTCAAATGTCAAAATATTTAATAAACCTTAAAGTATCTTAAAAATTTTCCAATGAGATTTCCTAATGTACTAGCAACTAATTATCAATAAATCTATCAAACAAAAATGAAAATACAACATAATACTTAGTCAATGTCTGAAGTATTATATGCATCATCATCATTATTATTTAAATATTTCATGCTCATCATCATTGTTTAGATTAACATGTTCAAATATAATGGAAGCTTCACCTTTGGATGCTCACTATAAAAGGATTTTTTTAGTGTCTAAAATATCTACTTTCAATGCGATTTCATGTTCTTGAATACGCTTTTATTCTTTTAATTTTTTTATATTAATTGGTTTTGTTTCAAAGAATGGATGAAATAACAAGTGATTCAATTTTACTTACAAGAGGCACTCGTAACCAATGAGATGTAACCACATGGAAAATCTATAAAAATATAGTGAATTGATATCATGAAGCAAATACCAACCAATAGACTTGTTATATGTAAGATTGTAAAATCTATAGTTAGTCAAACCTAGGAATAATTTAGGTACCGATGGATGAAAAAAGGTTGGGCCTAAACCATCTTCATAGAATATTATATATATTTATATATATATATATATTATATATATATATATATATATATCTATATATATATATATATATATATATATATAATATATATATATATATATATATATATATAATATATATATATATATATATATCTATATATATATATATATATATTATATATAATATATATATATATATATGATATGATAGATAGATAATAGATATATAGATATACATTCGTTGGAATTTTTGCGAGCCTTCTGACATCAAAATTTCAATGCCTGAATGTCACAATTTTCATTCCTAACCGTCGCAATTTCCATGCCTAACCATCACAATTTCCACTCCTAAGCATCGCAATTTCGATGGCACAAAAAATATTGTCTTTAAATAAGATGAAACGAAGGTTTGCATACAAATTTTGATGCCACGAATTGCGACGATGATTTCCATCAAACTTCTAAATATGAAGGAGATGTAGAAAATATGACTGTAAAATGTTTTACATTTTGCAAAATCTTTTTTTCATCATTATTAATATGAGTTATTGTTGCAAGACAAACAAAGAGCATCCAAAAATTGGTGCAATATGTAGTAGTGTTAAATTACAATAGATACAAGGACAAATTTCTGAAATACTAATAATTACTTTTAATGATGTAGAGCTTCTTTTAATAATTATAGTTTATCATTAACAAATTACACTTTAGAAACTCAACCACAAAACCATTAGCATAATAGACATCACAATGCACAAAGAGAAGAAAATGTTTACCCTAGGAAAACCCACTTGGGGAAGAAAGCAAACAACCTTTTTCTTGGAGAAATTTCCAGTTCAACAAAGGATACATCTAATGCACCTAGTAAGCTAAGGTCAAACTGACCAAGAAGCTATGATCAAACATAGTCAAGCAACAATCTAGTTAAGTCAAGTCAAGTCAAACTTATGCCCTTCAAACTTTGGCCCTCTCTGATCTACCTATGCTAAAATTCAGCCTCCTAGAATATGTGTACAAACTCAACGTCCCAAAAGTTTTGACCTCTCTAGAATTTTCACTTGCCCAAATAGGATACCCAAAAATTTCCCATAAATTCACACGTGTGAGATCAATAAATAAATAGATAGATACTAGAGATGAATTTGTCCTTCTTTTCCATCCTTGCGCTACTTCTTCTTCGCTTGGATTTCCAAAAATTATCTTGCCTTGTGTGGGGTCAAATAATTCATTGAGGAGGAGGTAAAATTATCTTTATATATTAATCTGCTTGTCTAAATGGGTACGTATTTTCACCAGAGCTAGGATGACTTGAGGGAGGGCCAACTTGACTAGTTTGGTGCCAAAAATTCAAAATTCAATTTATAAAGTTTTACCTTTTGAATTTGACATGAGGAACACATCTTATAATAATTGTTTCAAGGGATAATAAATGAAATGACATGAAGAACATTTCTTACAATTATGTTATGAATTTCAAGGCATAAAAATATAAATTATGAAGATCGATCATAGCTACAAAATTCAACATCTCTCTCTTCCTCCTTATATCTTCCCCTCTCTCCCTCCTCATGTATCCATCACTCTCCCTCTCCCCTTCTCTACCCCCCTCCTTAACCACCACCTTCTTCTCTATTCCCCTTCCTCTATTTTTCCATACCCCTTTGCTCCTTCAATCCTTACTTTGTAATGACCCCCTGTTAACCTTGTCTCTCTCCTCCCTTCTCTCTCTCCAACACTCTCTTTCTCTATATCTTCCCATCTCTCTCTCCCTCAATCTCTCTGTTGATATATATATCTATATATATATTCTTCCATCTTTATCTATCCATTCACCCCTCTCTTTCTCCGCCCCTCCCTGTTTCTCTCTCACCATCTCCCCCCTTCATCCCTCTCTCTCTCATTATTTCCATGTCCCTCTCCTTCTCTCTTCCACATGAATTTATATCTGTATTATTTCTCCCTGTCTCCCTCACCCATTCTTTCTTCCTTCTAATTGTATCTCTATCTCCTTCCCTCGATCAGATTCTTTACTCTCCCTCACTCCCTTCGCCTCTGTCATTGTTTTCACATCCCACTTTGACATCTCTTTATCTCTCACTCCTCCTCTCTCTCTCATTCTCTCTACACCCCTAAAATAACTCAATCAAACACTCTCTCCGTCTTCTCTCTATCCCTCCCTTCAGCCCTCATTTAATACCTCCTACACAATAGCCCCCATCCAACTCTTTCTCTACCTCCCTCTATATATCTCCCACAACTCTCTCTCTCTCTAATGCATCTCTACCCTCTATCACTTCTTAACCCTCTTCCTGGATCTCTCTCACATTTTGACTCTCAATCACCCTTTCTCATTCCTCCTCTTTGCTCCTCAAACACCCACCCATTCTAACTCACCACCTTCTCTCTCTTATTCCTCTCCTTTATCTCCTTGCCCCTTATATCCCTTCCTTTCTCTTCTTTATTCTCTTCCCTTTATCTCCCTTAGCCCCTATAATCCCTCCCTCTCTTGGTCCAACTGAATTTTCAACTCAACCATTTTCGATGTGGAAGTTCCTAGATTGCAAAAATGTGTGCAAGTTCTAAATATTAAGAATGCATGTGTATTCCTAACTATAAATATGCACACATAATTTTACCGCTATAAATATGTGTGCATTTTTAGTGTTATGGATGCACAAGCATTCGTTTTTAATTTATTGTTTAACTTGTAGAAATATTACATGAATGATGATTTGTTTTCTTTGAATACAAGTTCATAATAATAAATTTGGCGTTTTGGGATGCAAAAACACAGAAGAAATAATTATTGAGAAATTTTATATATCTTTCTCTTTGTGACATAATTTTTTTATAGGTTAGATAAATATGTTTTCCATCAATCTAAGATATGTATGGAGTAATCTATGTAAATTATATGGTGAATTTCATCACTTCTTGAAAAAGAAAAACTATTTGGTGCAATAGAGGACATTGAGTCCTAAGACTTTTAAAAAATGATTAATCGATAATGTCACGACCTTTTTAGGTTTCAGTATTTGAATGCCTTGTAATTTCAATATTATAATGACTTTGATAATTTAGAAGTAATATAAAATTAAGATTAATAATTTTGAAAAAATGTTCACGCGCATGAGATATATATCTCTAATTTCACAATTGTTCATAGAAATTCATTATTTAGTAATGAAAGGTTGTGGTAAGGTAATTATCATATTTTTCGACAAAATAACATATGAGTATTGGATAAAAATTACATAGTTAGAAACAATTCTATAAAAAAGTTATATATTTAGAAAAATAATTCATTTTCCTACATTTCATATCTTCGCACTCTTCAAATTTATGGATAATTACAATCTAGCATCCCTCCAAGTTAACTGAGCATATTGTTGTTTTTTCCATCTTTTCATTGCCACTAAAATGTCATGAGTGACCATCATTATCTTGCACCTACACTCATTTGAATATTGAATTAATAGATTATTTAGTTTATAATTGACAAGAAACCAAGAATTTAATAAGTACTTAGTATAGGATTTGAGATTGTGCATTGGAGCAATAATAAACAATCAACTATTCAATTTCTCTACTATAGTTGACTACAAAGTATTATTTAAGGTGAAGCAATTTGACTATGGGACATTCATGAAGATATGTAGATGTAGTGATAAGATTCAATGAAATCGGAAACAATCCAAGTTATCATGCATCAAACCCCAACATCATTTTTTCAAAGAAAATATTCAAGAAAAAAAATAGATTTTATGTATTCTAACACAAATATGAATGTGGGTGATATATTCTCCAATTCATTGGTAAACACAAAATCTATAATACTTATGAATATGTTAAGTATGATAGAGAGTTCATTTATTGATTAATAGGGTTATAAAAAATAAATATATACACTTAATTGTTTTGTTGGGGTTGACAAATAAAATATTGTATATAGTAAGAATAAAGTGTAGTGAAATAGTTATGTGGATAGGCACCTCTATTTTGAAAAAATGCTTGTAGAGTTTTAATTTAATTATGAATATTCATTAGGTGGATGGTATAAAATTAACCTCCAACTAATATTTTAAAATATTTTTAGTAGTATTCATAGATCAAAATTTGAGATTTATTTCAAAAGTAGTTATGTAATGCATTTTTAATTAAATTGGTTAATTAATAAAAATGTCATATCCGTAGAATGTTATGTTTTTTGTGGATAATGTGGTATTAGTAAACTAGATATCGACCACAAGTATATATAATAGCGTATTATATAGTTAACAATCTAACAGATAAGTGGGGTGAGTGTCATTGATTAAAAATATTAGACATCTTATCTATCTATCTATATATATATATATATATATATATATATATATAATAATTATATAATAGAGAGAGAGAGAGATGAGAGAGAGAGAGAGAGAGAGAGAAAATGATTATTGATTACGAGGGAATTAAAAATAAATATTTTTAATCGTTGTATTGGGGTTGACAAATAAATAATTTTTATATAGTAAGAATAGAGTTTAGTGTAATAGTAAGTGGATAGGTGTTTATATTTTGAAATATGGATGTTAGAATTTTAGTTTAATTATCTTATTAGTTGGATGGTAGAGATTTAATCTTCAAAATGTATTTTAAAACATTTTTAGTAGTAATTATTTCGTTTAACAATTAAGTTTTTAGATAAAATGATTATCTGAATCCCGATCTGTCATAATGTGAAAGAAAACAATTAGTATTGCAGATTTTTAGAAAAAATATAAAAAAAATGATCTTCTAATATGAAATAAGCAACTTCTTGATCTTGAGGAGCACTTAAAAAAGTTATAATTCATAGATTTTTCTTGCATATGTTTCAGCTATCCAGTGAGCCAAGGATGACTAGATTTGATGATGCATCAGGATTTAGCGATCTGTTAGATATCATATAAAACCACTAACAAAATGCATTGCTGAATTAATAATGCAATAAACTTCAAATGACGAGGGAATTCATAATGCATAGGCAACCATGCACGTAATGTTTATAGGTGTCAACAAAACACTTGGCAAATGGTTGAACATGCATACGTTTGAGAATGTGAAAAGGTATAAGAGGGAATTCGCAATCCATAGGAAACCACCCAGGTAACTGTTACATGAATTGGAAAAACGCCTGGAAAACAGTTCAATAAGCATATGTTTCACAATATGAAAAGGTATATATTTCAAAATAAATGCACATTTTAATTTTTCAATTTATATCTAACTAATTATTATATGTGGTTATCAACAACATGACTAATAAATTTTCAATCATGTTTTGTAAAAAAATAATTGAAGTATTGTTTAAACATATGATTTAGACATGCAAGGAATTGATCACTTTTAATTCTATACATTGATGTAGTGGCGATGACAAGAATATAGTGACATCTTTCAATTTAGACCATCTCATAAAAAAAAATAGCAAAAGGATTAAAGTGGCC
>APFE031208199.1:303492-321321 GCA_000404065.3 Pinus taeda
CAAAAACTAAATTACTCTGCCTCTATTACAAAATGATTTTTACACCACTGTGTAAAATATTATTTTCACATTTACTACTGTGTGAAAACAAAATTACAGAGTTTTACTCATTTACCTTTTCACCTGTGTGAAACAACTCATGGATTTGAAACAAAACAACCCACTGGTTTTCTTCATTCAATTCTCCTTCTCCTGCACTGCTGTGCATTCTTTTTCTTTTTACATCACAAAGACAAATTCACGCTGCTGCGTTTCATACATTTCAAACATTGCATTACAATCCTTGGTTTTCATTCGCTGCTGCGGAGCCCTGTTTCTCTTCTCACCGTGTGCAAAAAATTACACAGTCACTTACACTTGCAGAATGGTCAACCACCAAAAAAATTGGTTTTACATGTTTCGTAAAAACTAAACTTACGCGACCCCTCGTGAATAATAAAAAACATTAAAAATTAAAACAACTACTTATGACCATGCCTATTTTAAATTCGTGCCCATACATGCCGTATGAAGACATAAAGTCTTTTACCTAAGTTTATGACACATTTATTAAAAACATTAAATAAAACGTGCGGCAATAGTAAAAATAAAGTTCGGGCAGGTTGTTGACAATGATTGTCCGTTGACCTGATCGGACGCAATTCGCTCACCAACCTCTGACAAAACAAACGAACTTTAGCGTCCGGGGAGAGGGTGGTTTTGTGTTCGTACACTGGACGCGTGGCAGCTGGTTGGGGTGTTCGGAGGCCCTCTGACAAAAACCCCTTTTTACCACAAGCGTTGCGAAATGCCTCCACGTGGTTCGGTGGTTTTGCTGGGTGGTTTTTTTAGGTGCATTAAATATTTGCCCGCGCGCGGTTGAAATTACAAATTCAACAAATATCAAATAATGAACCAACTATTTTTGCATAAATTTTTACAATCTTTCTACTGCGAAGTTTTTACAATATCCTCTCATTGAGTTTGATTAAACCTTTGCATTTCGATTTGCGAAAATGCTTTGAACCTATCACGATCCTGTTATGTATGAAAATCTGTGTGCGCCATGTATGGAACATCTGTGTGAGCCAGACAAGCATGGCGCCGTCCTACTCCGCATATAGTTGATATTTAGCTAAGTTTGGGTTCAAAAGTATAGAAATCACAACATGAGCTTGACAAAGAAACAATATAGCCATGTGCATGGGCGATACAAACGTCATTACTGTCTCCCACTTTCACGCTATAATTTCGTAAATTACTGCTTATCATCTGACCTTCAATTCCTTTGACCGATCCCAAAGAACAATCTTCGCCTTAGTGCATTTGTCCCAAACGCTTATATTTACTTACCTACGGCTTTTTCGCAAGATTTCCAAGATGAGCGCCACATTTCCTGAATTTCCGGGAGTGTGGTGTACCGTGCACTCTTTGTTTTCACGTTCCCGCGCCGCCGGTTCCAAAGAAAAAGACCGTACGGTGGAATTGTTTGTCAATGGGTGGCCCTATTTACATTCCCGCTGCTCCTTGATATGCGGAGTGACTTTATCGTCCATCCTTGAACTCTATTGATTCAAATTTGTATAAATTCACCTTTCTCCTCCTTCCCGCTGCATAACTGCCCATATTTGACATTGTGGCTGTTGTAGTTACTTGAGAAATGGAGCTGGGGAGTGAAGCTTGCGCATCTTCTTTGTTAGCATTCATTTTAGGTTTACTATGGATGGCAATGGCGACACCAGTAGAAGCCGCCGCTCAGTTGAATAATATGGCACATTATACATATTATGGGGGACGTGCATCCTCTATGTCTCAGAACTATAAAGATGCTCTCACCAAATCCATTCTTTTCTTCGAAGGTCAGAGATCTGGCAAGCTTCCTCCCAACCAGCGGATGAGATGGCGAGGAGATTCCGCCCGTTCGGATGGATCTGCAGTAAACGTATATTCAGTCATCCCTTCACCTGCACGCATTGAACAGTTCTGGCATCTGGATTCAATATTGGCATCTGGATGAGCTGTATTGATGGTTTCCTCGTTTAACATTTGATTTCATATTAAATTGCATTGCAGGCGGATTTGACGGGAGGATATTACGACGCAGGAGACAATGTGAAGTTCGGATTCCCAATGGCTTTCACGACTACCTTGCTGTCATGGAGCGTTTTGGAATTCGGAGAGTACATGGGAGATGACCTCGACCATGCAAAAACTGCCATCCGTTGGGCCACAGATTACCTACTTAAAGCCGCTGCACATCCCGGTGTTCTTTACGTGCAGGTAATGCAGATATTCTTTTTAGGGTAGAAACATACATAGAGAGAATTCATGTAGCATGTACTATGGAATATATTGACAGACACTGTTGCACGTACTATGGAATCATGTAGATATTGACAGACACTGCATACTGCATTATTGAATCATGGATATACACATATTGACACATGATGAATGGTGAACAAAAGTACAGGTAGCCGATCCGAGCATGGATCACAAGTGCTGGGAGAGGCCCGAAGACATGGACACACCTCGCAATGTCTATCAAATAGATGCTGAACATCCAGGCTCTGACGTTGCCGCAGAAACGGCTGCAGCTCTTGCAGCTGCGTCATTGGTATTCAGCACAACGGACCGTACTTATTCTCAGCTTCTCCTTCAAACTGCAACGCAGGTATAATAACAACGATTGAAAGAGCTCATTTTCTCATCTTTTCATTCACCTCACCGTCTTTGTTGTTTGTTGAGACAAGGTATTTGATTTCGCGGATAAACACAGAGGCGCTTACAGTGACTCCCTCCAGTCCGAAGTGTGCCCTTTCTATTGCTCTTACTCGGGATATCATGTGAGGACTCCCTCTATCTATCGACAATATATATGAAGTAATAGAGAATAATAATATGATCCTCACGACATCGTAATCTTTTGCTTGCAGGACGAATTATTGTGGGGAGCAGCATGGTTGCAAAAAGCGTCAGGGAGTGCATCATATCTCACCTACATCCAATCAAATGGCCAGACTTTTGGCGCGGACGACAACGTCAATTTATTGAGCTGGGACGAAAAGCATGCAGGAACCAGAGTTCTTTTGGCTAAGGTTAAATTATGCACCAAACTACAGTCATGCTCCTAACTATATTGGATTAAGAACGCATCATTATATCTGTTTCAGCAATTTTGTTGTTCACCACAAATGTTGCCTTCCGTGAGCAGGAAGTTCTGTCAGAAAATTCCAAGTCTCTTGAGGAATACAAGGGCCATGCTGACAACTTCATTTGCTCTCTCTTGCCCGGAACACCATCCTCTCAGGCGCAGTACACACCAGGTTAATCTTCATGAGAATCCACAATACTGACTTTATAAATTTTATAGTTTTATCTACCCGGGGGTGAGCGTACTATATTTGTTTTGTTTGGCTGATGATTAAAGTCTAGGCTAGCTTATTTGATTTGAGATTTTGCAGGGGGGCTACTCTTCGACATGAGTGATAGTAACTTGCAATATGTGACGTCCACAACTTTCCTGCTTTTTACTTATGCAAAATACTTGAGCGTTTCCAACCAAGTGGTGAGATGCGGGAACATCATAGCTACTCCAACCCGGATACGTACTCTTGCGAAAAGACAGGTACAATCACTGAGTAGTGTTTTTCTATGCCTTTGGGGCGCAGACGGTGCTTTTAGGCGTACTCTTGATCGTTATCTTCTAAATTATATTTCTTAACAGGTGGACTATATACTGGGAGACAACCCTCTGGGAATGTCATACATGGTGGGCTACGGCTCCAAGTTTCCAGAACGTATACATCACAGGGGTTCGTCATTGCCTTCCATATACAACCATCCCCAAAAGATTTCCTGCAACGATGGCTTCCAGTCGTTGTATAGCAACGGTCCCAACCCAAACATTCTTGTTGGTGCTGTAGTTGGAGGACCCGACAACAATGACCGCTTTTCCGACGAGCGCAACGACTATGCGCACTCTGAACCCACCACTTATATCAATGCTCCATTCGTCGGTTGCCTCGCCTATTTGGCACAGTTCGGATCTTCGTTTTATTAGCTGCAGAATTTTATACTCCCGTCATATCGCCATATTGTTCCACTGCTCAGTAACAATATCCTAGAAGGTCGTAATTTCTCTATATGCTTCTGCACATATAAAATTTGCGCTCATTGCATCTGTTTCTTCTTTGCTTTCTTCTGGCGTGATGAAGGTGATTTCCATCTTTACCTTCACCTATTAGTTGTAGTAAAAAATGGTTTGACCTACAAGCCGGTGGATCCAATTTACAGTCCGTCAGTCTCATGTAATCTCACACTTATATTTGCAGTCATATTTGCAAAGTTTCTATGAACTTACGTTTAATTATATACACATGCTGGAGATTTCACTATTTCTTTCAATTCCATCTCACACTCATATTTGGAGTCATATTTGCAAAGTTTCTATGAACTTACGTTTAATTATATCCACATAGTGGAGATTTCACTATTTCCTTCAATTCCTTTGCCAGGTAGATTTCAAAACAGTACTCACGTAATTACAGCAACTTCGAATTTATAAAGGGTTGCTAAATATACGGACATGATCATTTAGATAAAAAGAAATTGCCTTCATATGAAGGATCATCACTGCCATTACAGTCACCACAAAGCCATTGGATATGATAGAGTGAAAATTTGATAAAATCAACTTGAACTTCCTCGAATGTTATTTCAACTTCTTGCAATGTTAATTACCCTTCCCCTTATTCTTTTGCTTCGGGTTGGGGAATGGTTTGGGGATGGGTTTCATTGGGCTTAGCACACAATTGACCTCGAGGAGGTGGTTGTTGTTGTGTCGGAAGTTGAAGTGGCATGGGAGGTTGGGGCACTGGTGCTCGAGGGGCTGGAGCTCTAGGAAGTGCATAAGGATAGAAGGAATTGACGACAACATTGGGATAACCGGGTGAAGCTACAACGGGCCCTAGCATTGACTCATGTGGATGGGGATATGCATATGGCACGCTTGAACCTTGGAAAGGGTTTCCATGGGAAGGAGTAGGAAGGGGATAGGTGTAAGTGGAACTGGTCCATGCTGGGGTTGACTATCACTCATATGAGGCTAAGGATATGGTGGAGGTTGAAGGTGTGACATAGATCCAACAATACCCTGACCAGCATGAGATTCCCACAATGCATTAGTAGCACCACACCAAGGCAGATCGGGAAGGACAATATAAACATATCATTATTGTCCATAGATAAAATCACATTTCAAAGCTATTTGAGCATTTCTTCCTCAAACTTGGGGAAGTGGGAGGCAACATCTTTATCGATGCGGGCCGAAATTGATCTATGGAGCAAATCCATATAAAAATGGTCTTCAAATTCAGGAGCCCTAGATATGCTCCTCCTTCTACGCCATTCATGGTTAGATAGGCGCGTGGCAAAAGATTGACGGAAAGAGGTCATGAGTTCATTACTAGTGTGATATCATAGGGGTAACTAGAACTATGACAAAAAATATTTGGCTAGAGTTGCGAAGGTGGAATGGGTGGCATGCAGTTGGTCCACGTTGGTCCACATACCACTTCGGAGAATCTCCTATAAGGGTGAATTGGAATAGATGAAGACGAATGGAGTCTTCAGTGATGGAATTAGATGAACAACACATATGAAAATGTCGAACATGATTTGTGGGATCTTCTTCAAGATTTCCTTCAAAATTGGGATGTTAGAAGGAAGTTTGGCAGGCATAGGAGGCCAACTCAGGTCATGGAGAAGAGGATTGTTATTGAGTTGGCCAAAATCAGGAAGACTCAAACCAACCATAAAGGGAAGAAATTGGTGATTAGAAGCCATACAGGTAGAGGTTCCGCTTGTGGGGTTACCTTAGTTACCACCTTGGTTTTCCGCACCCCCATTGGAAGAATCAGAAGAACTCGAAGAATAGGAAGAACTAGTGTTAGAATGAGGACTCAATGGAGGACTAGGAGAATGAACTCTAACTCGACGGGGAGGAGTAATATGTCCTAAAGGAAACTGGGGGCAAATGCCACGAAGTCTCCATGACAAATTCCTAAGGGGCACAATGATGTCAAGACAAAGATAACTCAATAGTATAAGAATGGGTGATAGGAGAAGAATATCAACAAACAACAAGCAAACGCCTAGTGCAATGGTGCCAAGTGTAAACTAACTATAATAATAGGTTACTCTAATTCAAGCAAATGGATGCTATCAAAGAACAATAGCCTCTAGCCTATAGGTGATCTAAATCCTCAAACAAGTTTTAAATCTATTATTTCAGATGACCTTCCAAAAGACTTCATACGTGACGGGACTTGGTCCCAGCAAGAATATTTATCTAGAGAAAGGTTGGGTAGAGAACTAATTTCTGCCCACAGCCAATCCTTTTCCTATGATTGGTCAGTACAGTTACCTTCATCCCACAGGGATGGTCACATATTTAGCTCCTTGGTGATCAACCACTGCATGGGATTCCTTGCCACAGGTTGGGTAGCCCGAAGGAGAGGCAATCACACAATGACCTAGCCTAACCCCCTTTGAATCAGGTTTCTATCGCACTCTCGATTTCAACCATAGGATGGAAAATGATTTCAATGTACCTAATATGTCAAATTTTATGTCTTAATGTAAGTGATCGATGGGTATTATTGGAAGCCTATCCCACCAATCCTACATAGAACTACACAGATTGTTTGGCCAGGTGGGATTAATCTATGTGTGTTGAATTATTAAGGTGTAGTGTTCAAGTATTAGCTTGGCAGTGTAAACCAAGCTCATGACAGTCACCAAAGATTTGAATTACTACACCAGTGAAGTCATCATTTGTTGATGAATATTAAGCTAAAGACCGAGTGGAGTCACCATTTGTTAGTGTAAAGATTTCATAAAGGTGTTCAAAAAATGGTTCACTTAAGTCACTAGTGACAAATGACCCTAACTACAATATATTACTTTTTACACTTCATATTTGCAAAAATCAAATAGAAAGAGCGTGCAACAAAAATATCATATGTAATCCAAAGCATAGAACAATAAGAAATAAATGATGCAATAACCCAATTTTAAATAAATAATATTTTATTAGAAAACACCGGGTGAAGGAGGTTTATAACAAGGATCTCCAAATCCCCTTCTGTGGGATGGGTCCTTTGATGTCCTTGTGCTTCAGTGATTTGTTTCTCTCTCTCAAAATGCAGAAAACACAAAAGCAAGGTAGAACTCAAGTGGGAGCTCAAACGTGATAAGACATAAGTGGGGACAGTGATAGTGATCATGGTGAAGAATGACTGGAAAACCCTCTTATTTATAAAAAACTATTGGGATAAATTAAAAATTGGAAAATAATAAGATATTATTGACGAAATCAAGATTTAATCATTAGTAATACTTTGTTATATTTTTTGGAGAGGGAAAAGATATTTAAAATTGTGATATATCTTTATTTAGAAGATGGTTGAAGTAATGAACAAATAAAATGGTTTATTAATCACTTTTCAAGGATTAAGAAAAGAGTGAATTCAAAATAATTATTAAATAGTGATTTAAAAATCACTACAAAAACAAAATTAAGGAATTATAAATAAATAATGATTTATTTAATTATTCGTAGGTGATTTAGTCAAATGTGTTAAGAAACAATTATAAAATAATTATTTCTAGAGAAAATTAAAAAAAAAAATATGATTTATTCAATTATTCTCATCCGATTTTTTATTTTAAACATAAATAATTTAATAAAAATGATTTACTTAATTATTTCCTACCGTCAAAGTGATTTTACTAGCGTAAAATTAATCTTACATGGTGTATTTCTATCCACCTAGTTTGAAATGTCTAGGTGAACATTTTTTAGGTGATAATAGGAGATTCTAGGAGGTATGTCATTACGGGATTATTTTTCTTCTTTCTTGTTCACATCCCCAAAATTATTTCATATGTCAGTGAGGGTCTTGTAACTTTGGAAAACTTGAAGAAGAAGTTTTTATTCTATTAAACACAACTTGTGTTATAATGTATTCTTGGAAATATAATAGTCACTAGATCAAATTCTTTACTGGTTTGTGGGGTATAATTTCCTCAAAGTAATTATTATAAATTAGGGTTGAGTTAGATCATCCCATCTTGTTCAAGTATTTGTCTCTATGTTATCTAAAATTGTTTGGAGGGCCATTCAATTCCCTAGATTGTAATATTTTTATACTTGAGTACAAATTTGAAAGAATGCAATGATGATTTTCTTTGTTGTACGTAATGAAGAATGAGTTCATTATTTTTTACATTATATTTGGAAATCACTACATCTTTGAATTAGCTTTGGTGATTGTGCTTCTATGAACTAGCTGTTAACTAGGAGCCACTTTGTGTATATATTTCAAACCAAAACTTTTCAAGTCATGAAGCTTATAATAATAATTCTTATTCAAATAATGTTTTCATATGCATTTGACAATTCCTAGTCATTTTATACTTTCTCGCCTATATGATAATGCATGGACCTTTTTCAATAAGTGATGATTCTAATATTTTTCTTTTAATTCCAATAGACTATATTTTTCCTATTAACCACGGCTACCATGCCCAAAGATAGTTTTCTTATACACTTCTATAAATCATGCAGCCATTGCACATATACCTAAAGTGAAATGTGAGAATGCCAATAATATTACCTCATTTCTTTAAATGTTACTATTTTTTCTAGTGTCTCTTCCATTTGCAACGTTGCTACTAAAAATTTAGACCAATGAATGATGATTCCTTGATACATTTCACTATTGGATAAAGGGAACTTCATATCTAAAAAAAAGTCTTTGTGTTCATATACCTTGTGAAACATGGATTCCAGCCATAGATTATATGTTTTCATGATATCATTATACCAATTAAGTCAACATTATGCATTTTTTGTACTTGTATTGTTAGCAAATATGCCCATATTAACTTCAAAATTGTTCAGTCCTATATCCTTATGCAATGTTATTGTTAACGCATTTTCCTATTTTTCTTAGAAGAAAGTTTGTAGTGCCTTTGTTTGCATGGTTCAAAGCCTAAGTCTTTATGGATTGACAATAGTGCCTATTTTTATAATACAATATTGGTTGTGATATGCACAATTAAGTTGATGGCCTACAACCTGCTATGTGGCATGCATTGATATTCTTTAGGCCACATACCCTATAATATTTTAATATGTGCATTTTTTGGAATATTTCCTTGTAGGTGTTAGTATGTTGTCACTAATTGTTTATCATCAATAGCTCAGGGTACTACTGGTAAATTCTTCATATTCAAGCTTCAAAGGGAAACCCCCCTCCTCCTTTGGTAGTGTGCCTTGATATAGATCACCTAATTAGCTTAGCAAGAAAGAATGTGACACTAATGATAATGGGAGGATTTCAAAAAATATTTTTAGTTACTTCATAAAAGGGGATTGTTTTAAATGAGAAAGGAGTTATGGTTGTCTGATGCCCAAATACTCAAGTAGGAAGCTATAAGGTTTTTGTACCATAAGTGAAAATCCACAAGATTCCTATATAATATGCTAGCTGACTAACATTATGGATTATATATTTCTTTTCTTAGCCAAAAGAAATTGATTTCTAAATTGCCTTATTTTGTGGTTATGCAACTAGATATTTCACATTTACATTTACTAATGTTATAACAGACATCAGTAAGTGCTCTTCCTCTCTAGTTCATACTTGGCCAAATTGTGGGAGTTTTTGTGAGGTAATGTGTTGAATTTCCTCTTCCAAGGAAGACCTTAACCAGTATTATCTTAAGGGAAACACTCTACTGGGTTTTGAAGCAAAATAGATGCATATTATTGTTAAAGTTAGGTAAGATGAAAACTTTCATTCACCAAGGATGGATTGGTCAAGCAATGTGATGAATTTCATGTCAAAGGAACATATTCGTGATCATCCAAGAGCACTACTTGTGAATTCTAAAAGAAAATAAATTTAAGCTTTTTTCAAGTCAAGATTCATTCTCATGGCTAGAAATAAATTCCTTTATACCCTATTATGGTAAGTTGCTTAACAATAAAAGTATATTCAAGTATCTACTACATAGTAAATCTTGGCATCACGTGCATGTTTCTACGGCCAAAACACTAGCCTTAAAAATTAAACACTGTAGTTATATACCATCACAATAATGCATTTATAGCCCAATGGGTTATCTCAAGTGGTTGTCACAAATTTTGTTGGGCATTTAGATTATTTTGTTCCACCAGGTGTTTGTTTCTTATCTTTATGTGTAATGTGAACTAACCTTATCTGACAAGTTTTCGAGGGATGCCATCCACAAATGTGGGGAAACATACTTTGGAGTTCCCCTTAAGGTTTTTATTGGAAAATAAATAATTCATTTCTTCATGGAATGGTTATGTTTATGTTCAATTTGTCATATATATAATTTTTTTTCCTTTTCGATAAATGTACTTGAACTTCGAAAATTTCATGTTCTCCATTCATTGTTCCTGTATATCATTACAATAGTGCATCTCTTCTTGGGAATGAATCTAGTTTCCTTGAAGTGGACATTAATATAATTTCTCACTTTATAGATACATGAACTTGAGCTTAAACAATTCTAGTTATTCATCCTTCGAATGGTCTCTCCCTCGCTTGGTGACTTGCACTCTAATGTTGAAATATGCTAGCATAGTATTCACAAATTAGGTGCGTGTACAACCTCAAAAATAATTTTTGAACATTTTGAAACACGAGAAATAAAATATAGATTTGGAATGTGCTAATTTTAAAATTACCCACATATGAATGTTGTATGTGCATAAAACCTATTAATGAATCTGAAAATGATCTCCTACATATAATATCCTAAAATGGAGTGAGCAAAGTGTAGATTAAAAGCTATGTGATATTTAGTGGGGTCAACTTAATGGAGGAGAATATCTCATTGGAGCTTTTAGAACAAGTCCCAATTAATTTTCCAACTTAGGGAGTCATATATTACCTGTAAGTGGTTTCAAAGCTTATGCATCGGTTGAAGAATAATTCAATCCAAGATAATAGGTGGTGAAACCCTTTAGAGAGACATCAAAGTTGGGACCATACTGAGTATTAGTATTTGTTGGAGTTAAGCTTATTGATTCCCTAAAACGAGAGCTAAGAGAAAAGTTGAGATAACCAGTACATTAGTTAATTGTGTTGGGTTCAACTATTTACGTAATTTCAAGAATTGCACTGATTCATGTTTCACTAGCAATATAATGAATGTAGTATAGGAAATCCAAACCCCTTGTGAGCACCCCACTATGCAGTTAGCGCAAAGAAGGGGGGGCTCCGCGCCCCCTCTAACCCTCTGGTTAACACGTGGGCTAGTCGTGGAAAGAATATAACACAACCCAACAACGCTTTACCAACCCAAACAATGTCCAATCATTAAAGTATACCACCAAAAACTTGTGAATGAAGTCCTTGAATGCTGCAATGACTACATGTGAAAAGATCATGGGCACGTTCTTCAGTCCAAATGGCATCACAATATATTGAAAGCATCCCCATTCAGTTGTGAATGTCGTCTTACTTTTATCCTCTGGCGCAATCTTAATCTGATGCTACCTAGAGAACCCATCAGTGAATGAATATGCTTCCTCACTGCCACCAATATCCAGTACTTCATCGGTAAATGAAGTTAGAAAGGGATCATGTACATAGGTATCATTGAACTTCCTGAGGTCTACACATATCCTTATTTCATCCTTTTGCTTCTTTTCCTAAACCACTATTGGGATAACCCAATTAGATTCTTCGTCTGTTCAATAATACCTACAACAAGAATTTTATCCAACTCTAAGAAGACCTTCTCTTTATACTTGGGGTTAAGGCGATAAGGCCTTTTCTTGATTGGCTTCATGTCTCGTTTGAATTTGATTTTCATGACTCCCAAGTCCACTATTATCCCTTTCAAATCTAAAAACTTCGTAGGGAACAAATCCTGATATTCGCGGAGCAATTCACCAACCTTATCTACTGTTGAATCATTCTAGTCGCCCCCAATTTTTGTAAATGTTGGCTCCACTTCTATCCCAATATTCAATTGTCTTGTTCTCAGCTGCGTGGTGATATCTGGATTTTAATTTGAGGTCCTTCAACTTAGCGATGACCTTCAGTCTCTGGGATATTAATATTCCTTGGGTCATCATCCTCTTCCTCAACAGTCACATTATAGCACTCTAATGTGTGGCATAGTTGGGTAGTCCAATCTGGTTGAATTAAGTCCAAGGGATCATGTGGTATTCTGAAGATCTCTGGCTTGACTTCCTACAATGCCTCATCAGTACATTAAAATCCATCCTCAAAACTAAACGTCATCAAGGACCTTTGCTGCAAAACATCCCATTCTTTTGTGGCATGACGAAACTCCATTTCTAAGTACCAATTCATCGGTATTACATCCAAAGTATGACGAAATAGATGCACCAATTCAGGCTAAGGCTCCACTCCATAGACCTTAGTCCATTTGGCCAGGTGATCACTTGGATCATCCCTTCCACCATATTTCTCTGTTAGCTGCACTTGCGGGTGACCAAACCACAATCTCATCATCTTTATGTACATGTGCCAATCATCAAAACTGTCTTTGTGCATACTCAACCATCTCGCAGGCGTAGTGCACAATACCCAATCTAAGGCTTGGAAGCAATTCTTCTCTGGCAATTCCCTCTCAAATGTGTCCAAAAATTTATCAACATCACATGAACCATTATCATAAGGCAGATTCCTTACCTCCAATGATACATGATGCAACGACTTGGTCATCATATTACAATGCAACGTAGATACTTCATGTAGTTGATTCTGCCAATATTCTAACTCCTCATCTGAATCTGAAGCGCAGGAGGTTTCGCGGTCCCATGTAATACGTCCATCTACTGTCAAATTCACCCAAGCCTGATCTCGCACCATTATCTTATAAATCTGGTCCAAGTCATTGTTGCTTTCATATTCATGAACGGGTTCAGTATAGCGTGGTCCTTCTACAGGGTCTAGGGGGCACTACTACATGGAACGATTTCTTCTCAAATATCATCTTCTACTTCTTGAAATTGATTACCCCATTCATGTTAGTGGCTCAATCGATCCCAAGGAGTGCAGGGTAGGGATTGTTGTCATCCACAATCTCTATCACTTCGAAGTCAGCCAATACACTCATGCCCTCAATATCCATTGTCACTCCCTACAATCTTCCCATGGGGATAAGTTTCTGTTGGTTTTCCCTACTTAACTGTATCGGAGACCATTACAGCACAGGTTTCCCCATCCTTTCCCATGTCTATTTAGGTAGAACATTCGTGTCCGACCCTAGATCTAGAATTACTTGATCGATCTTATATTCTCCTATTTGCGTAGTGAGCCTCATCTCACACCCTGCTCTTGTCTGATGCTTAGCAATATTCCTGACTACATGCAGTCCATTAGGAGCATTTTCTTTCCTAACACACTTATTTATCAGCTTCTTTATTCCTTTCACAACCTTGCTATTGTGCAACAAATTCATACACGTGACCAAGAAAGTAGTGAGCATGGAAGGGTCCATCTCTTTAGCTGGCTTATCCTAACTTCCTGTGGTAGAGGCCTCAATGAAGCTTTTCTTTGCATCCATAATTTTTTCCCATGCACACTTTAGATCAAACTCGACCTCCTTTTTTGGAGCTTTATGAATGCATTCACTTTCTTCAGGTTGCTTCCCCTTATATTCCCTAGTCGTCATCCCACTCCACAACACAATATTTACCTTGAGATCCTCTTCACGAGGCTCAGCCCTCATCATCTGCAGGTTTTGAGTCGACTGTGGAGGTTATGCCCCCTTTTCACGTATCTTAGCTAGCAATACCTGGAAATCTTCACTTTCATGGTAAAATTGAGTACAATATCGGCATGATAGACACGTTCAATTCAAGAAGTCTCACACGTAGTGTCTCGGTCCTCCACAATTGTAACAAATGACCGGTCCTCAACCTCTACCAGGTCCTCCTACACCTCGGCCTCATCCACGCCCTTGATATTCACCTTGCGCTCCCCCAACATTTTGGTCCCAAGGCAGGGTTTCTACCTGCACCGTATATGTGGGTGTTCTATCCATCGTTAACTCGTAACTATGGAAATTGCACTAATCATGACCCACCGATTGACAGAAGTGCAGAAGAGTTGTTGCAGTGTCTGTACAAATTTTTGCAGCAAATGGAAATTGTTTTTCACGTGTTTCCCAACTACTTAATAGACAACACACCATAGCGCAGGCCCTGCACTTGGCCCTTCTTGAGCCTCCAACCTTAGCGGCATTAGTCCTCCTGTTGCAACATAATTTGCAAAGACTGGGTAGTGATAATTTGCCCCTAGATTTTGCATTTCCGGCACCAAACCTCTTCGCACACCTCTGGCCAAACTGTTCTATCATTCTTCAGACTCTACATTTTTCGGCGAACGTTCCACAACTGCACATGAATCTGTTGAACTCCCAAATTAGCATCTTGCATCGATGTATCATGCAATCTCGTCGAAATTTCCAGAGCTTCTGCCTAGGTACCAATATTTTGTTGTGATAGCATAACCCTTAGATGAGGTAGGAGTGAAGACACAAACCATTCGTGATGTTACCCATCTATCAGATTCATGTTAGCTTCATGGATTATACACTTCAATCTCTCATCTCGATCCCAAGGTGTCTCGCTAGGCTTCATCATGATCTCTTTGAATCCCACAATTGATTGCACTTCAGAATTAAGTCTATTGAATTCCTTATTCAACACAGTCTGAATATCTTCTCACGCAGACATTAGGTTATCAATGCAGTACTTAATGTACCACGTTAGCGTGCTTTCCTGCAAAGCACTAAACAATGTTTCTTTCTTCATTTGATCATTTGTGGTACCGTGAGCTTCCCATACAGCCTTCACAACGAACCAAAACAGGTCTGGATCCTCATTTCCCAAGCCCTTGAACACAGGTAGCTTTACTGACTTTTCCATACTGAACGGTGGTGGAGGTGTAGACAAAGGTGTATGCGGTGGAGGTTAAGATGGAGGTGGTGTGGGTGGATAGGGTATTCGATGGAACCCTTGCTTTATCAACTGAACAATGCTCTACGGAGAAGCCTATGCTACTTCCTTGACGTCACTCAGAGGAGGTTCAATCAACGAGCTATATTCAGGGCCTATTTTCCCTTTGTTCCTGAAGGTCTTTCCACCTCTTGTAGCCCCAAACATCAAGGTAGCTTCATAACCCACTTTTCACACAAGAACATCTTAATCCAGATATTTAAAGACCTTAAAGACTTACTTGCGGCCCCTTGAAGAAGCGGATCATTGCTTCACTATAACTGACTGAGATATCAGCTGCAAACTCCATCACGAACCCTCTTATGATATGATCAAGCCAATGATCGACAGCACATGTTATCTTATCTTTAGAGGCTTCTAATCTCTGCACCAACTCTAGGGTCCAGCTTATTGGACCGTCAAGCCTCCACCTTCCTTGACCATCTGCCAATTTCACAATCCACTCATGCAATTCCACTAGGAAGGAACATAAGAAGATTTTTTGTATCTCTGTGTACAGATATTTGTCCAACCAATGTTCTTTCATCAATCGAAGATTCATGTTCTATTTTGCCGCGAATTCATGGATCTTTCTATCCAACCAATCTTCGATCTCCTTCTGAATTGGATTCCAGTGATGCGAGATCACATATATCTTTATGCAGATCCTGGTCCCAACAACAAAACCATTTTTTGGCTTGATGGGCCATTACCCAGGTTCAGTGTTAATTAGCCAAGTAAATCCCTACACTATTGGCCCTTTCAGCACCAATCTGTGAAGCGTGGACTGAAGTCTCACCCGAATAATTATGGGAGGATGCAGGAATGAAGTTTTTTCACCCCGAAATGGCAATGATTCTCTTTATACCCTAAGCCTTCCTTTGTCCAAATCGATAATCCTTTTAGGGCTTATCAATATACTTCCCTTAGTCATCCTTTAGACCTTCGTGAAGTTCTATGACTTTCTTTCATGTACCCTAAATAGTCGATTCAAACACTTATGCGCCTCTATAATTAATCTTATTGTTCTACTTATGTGCATTAGCTTAAGTAGTGGACAAGTTCAACATGAATTATGATTATCTTCACGTAAATAGGTATTCTTACTTGCATTCATGTAACAAAGTAAAACTTATAAATTCATGCATCAATACAGAATTAAATCATAAATCCAGTATTCAACATAACATAATCACATGCATTCATAATAGAAGAAAAATAGCTCATACGCTAGTAATTCCATAATAATTCTCTATATTTTTCTTCAGATCTCCTTTACAGAACCTAACTACCCTGTGCATATAGCTATAGGGGTCTCTGCACTCAGTTGCAGACTTCTACCCTAGGCCTCTACACACACAGCTGCGGAGCCTCTTTCCTATGCTAAGACTCTTCGCTCTTATCTCTCACAAACCCATTGCATCAATGACTCTTCAAAAACATATCTGAATTGAACTACTAAAAGACTCTTCTAAGACTTCTTTTTATACAATCCCATGGTCCGACAACCATGGGTAGGTCTCCTAAGGCCATGATGACTTACACTAAACAAAGGGCAGAAACCCTTTATGACTCTTTACCTCTTTGCGCTCCGCGACCAGAAAATGCGGAGACTTTACACTTTTTATATCAAACTTGATATTTTTGCCCCAAAAATTGGGCTTTTAACCCTAAAATTGACCCTAGGGGACCCGTTCCCAACAAATGAACAAAGAGAACACATTATTTACCCTAGGAAAACCCACCTGGGGGAAAAACTTAACAACCTTTTCCTTGGACAAATTCTTGAGTTCAACAAAAGATAGATCTAATGCACCTAGTCAACTATGAGGTCAAAATGACCGACAAGCTATGATTAAGCCTATTCAATTAAAATCTAGTTAATTCAAGTCAATTCAAACTTATGGCCTTCAAACTTTGGCGCTCTCTTATATGCCTAGGTTGAATTTCAACCGCCCAGAATATGCACATAAACTAGGCCTCCACAAAAATTTTAACCAGTTTCTAGAATTTCCACTTTCCCAAATAGGATGCCTAGAAATTTCACAAAAATTCATACATGCAAGGTCAATAGAAAAATATATAGATACTAGAGATGAATTTATCCTTCTTTTCCTTCTTCGTCCCACTTCTCCTTCACTTTGATTTCCATAAATTATCTTATCTTATGTGACGTTGAATGATTCCATGAGGAGGAGGTATAATTCTCTTTATATACTGATATTACTATCTAAGTGGGCATGTCTCTTCACTAGGGATGACATGACTTGAGGGAGGGCCAACATGACTTGAGGGAAGGCCAACTTCACTACTTTGGAGCCAAAAATTCAAAATTCAAAATTTTATCCTTTTATTCTGACATAAAGAACACATCTTATAATAATTCTTTCAAGGGCTAATAAATGAATGACATGAATAACATGTCTTTCAATTACATTATGTATTTGAAGGCATAAAAGTATAAAGTATGAAGATCGATCATAGCTATAAAATTAAATATCTCTCTCTTCCTCCCTTTGTCTCTCCCTCTCTTCCTATTCAAGCTTTATATTCATCACCCTCCATCTCCCCTTCTCTCCCTCCCTCCTTAACTACTCCATCGCTCTCTATTCACCTTCCTCTCTTTCTCCATACCCCCTTTTCTCTTTCAATACCTACTTCATAATAACCCCCTTTTAACCTTATCTCTCTCTCTACCCCTTCTCTCTATCCATCATTCTCTTTCTCTATCTCGACCCCATTCCTCTGTGTGTGTGTGTGTGTGTGGATAT
>APFE031208216.1:7634-26371 GCA_000404065.3 Pinus taeda
GATGGAGTGAAAGTGTCATGTTCAAGAGCGACTCGCTACCAATAAAGTTTCTTCAATTTTTCTTCCCAATTTTCCCCAGTCATTGCTGACTAGTACCTCTTTATTTTTATGAAGCTTGAGGAGGATAACATATGATTGTGCTATAATTTTTCCTTCGGGCAAACCCGTCGCTATGTTTTAACAAGCCTAGCGATAATGAAACTTGTTCTTGTCTCTATGGACAATTTTGTCACTATCGTTTTAGCAAGTTTAATGACAAAGACAACTTGGACCTTTTTCAATTTTAGAGAGTCTGGAAAGGGATGAAAAGGAAACTCCAATAATCCTTTTTCGTCATATAATCCCTTAAGTTCAAAAAAGTATAAAATAATATGAAAGGGATGAATTTTTGATAGTTTTAATGAGCCGAACAAAACAAGTGCTCGACCTTTTTGTGTACTAATCCCTCAGGTCCAAAAATATTAAAATCTAGAGGAGGGATAACATGCCCGATAGCTTTAACGAGCTGGAGAGGCCAATTGCTCGACAATCTTTTTATATTTTATGAGTCAGTTGAAAAGAGCTTAAATGAGACTCATTTTTGAGGAAAAAGTGATATTTTTGGGTAGTCTCTGATTCCAAGTAAGGTTTGGAATCTTCCAATCATGGCAGTGTCACAAGGATGGCTAACAAAATCACGTGTCGCAACTGTTCCTCAAAAGGGTAAACAATCAAATGGAGGCGTATGATCAGCTAAAACAGAGTGGAAGTGATGGTAAGAACACAACCAAGGCTCAAAAGTTCATGATAATGCATTCGCAATGGTTATTTACCGAAGGTTGGTTCATTTTTTAATGAGCTTAACCTCTGGTGGAACATGTTCTCATTCCTTAGGTTTAATTTTTAACAAGCTTGAACTTTGCGTAAAACTGCCTGTGGTGGGTTTATTTTTTAACGAGCTTGACTCTTGTGGTAACACTACTTGTGGTCTGGTTTATTTTTTAATGAGCTTGAACCATGCGATGACATATGCTCAGATTCAGTTTCATGTTTAAAGAAGCTTGAAATGAAAAACTATGCTTGTTATAAGTTCACCTGCCCCCAGCATAGTAATGCAAATCAAGGTGCATGCCCCCCAAGCTTCATTGTATTCAACACAGTGGTTGGAATGAAGGTTTACCTTCAAGATCTTTGAAAGACTCAACTTCGAATGGGAGTTGTTTCATTTTTTAATGAGGTTGACACAGTAAAAGAACTATCCTCATGGCAACCTTTGATCATGACTCATAAGGGGTCATGAAGGAAAGATCTAGTTCCAATGCCCCTAGTACATAATGTACAACATCACTAAATTGATCGTCAGATGATGTAGTTATGGTAGGGCTTGGAGGAAATACCTTGTGATGATCCACACTATCAAAATGTTCTGACTTCTTCTTCATCTTTGTTGATATAGAAGATCTCATGTGACAGGTTTCCATTGTGGCCATTTCTACCAGATTGTTTGGAGGCGGCAGGGAAAAGGTACCCATCAATGTCGGGTCTTTTGGTAGGCCTACTCTGATATTTTGAAGTGAATGAGAGCTCACCTGGATCATCGGAATGCTTCATGTAACTTGTGAACTGTTAGGGAGAAACGTTTGTTAGTCAATGATTGTAATTCCTCCTTGGAAAGGAAATGCAATCTTTCTAAAGTATGTCGACACAACAACGGCCATAGCATAGATCCAGGGCCTTCCCAGTAGGATGCTATAATCAAGGTTTCTGTCGATAACTTCAACATCAATTTCTACTATCTTTCCCCCCAGTTTGACTTGCAAGTTACATAATATCCCGTATGGGGTGTATGTTCGTCCATCAAATGATTTTAATGTCATTAACGATTGCGACAAGGGTGGGGATCCCAAAGCTTTCCAGCAGCTCATCGAGATAATACATGTGCATGCCCCCTCATCAATAATTGTTCGATGAATATTTTTGTTGAGGGCTTTCACTTGAATAAGGAAAGCTAGTTGAGCTGGTAACTGAGGATCATATCCTTTATGATTAAAGGCCACAAGATTGGAATCCGCTGGCTCAATCCCACCTATTTCTGATAATAGAGCCTGCTTCTGGGAGGGGAAATTTTGCAGTACCTCAAGTGTCGACATAGCGGACGACGATTGGGCCAGGTCCTCTATTATATTATAATGCTATGTTGCTCTGGCATGAGGATTAAATGTCGATTTGTGTACTACTCCCTTTGGTGGCTTTATTCTTAGCTTAGGAATGATGGGTGGCACAACTTCAATCAAAGATGTTGTCAAAGTACTAGGTTGATCATTAAACTTGTTGTTCGATAGTTATGGATTCCCGTAATATTTATTCCTTGTTGATATCAAAGCATCATTTTGTTGCTTCGAAATAGACAACATTAGCACTTGGGATGGGGAAACATTGTCTCTAGCAACCAAATTTGTTCCTGGATTTGGAAACGGATCATTCAATACCACCGAGGTTTTTGAACTCTTCAAGAATTTTCTAAGTACAGCTTTATGTGGACAATCTTTTGTCCAATGATCCTCATCACATATAAAGCATGGATGACTTGGCTTCCTATCTCCAGAAGGGTTTGCGGAAGATTTTTCAGGAGATGGCTCGTCCTGTTTTTTCTTCTTACCTTTCTTTATCTTCTTGCCTCTTGGTTGCTTCAGTTCTTTGCCTTTGTCAGTCGACACGACATTTACCTCTGAGGTGAGAAGTTCTTCATTTTCATTTTGACTAGAAACCATGTGAGCTTTTTTCGATGTAGCCTTTATAGTTTTTGCACTAGTCGTACTTATGACACCATCGCCGGCATGAGAGTCTTTGTTTAATTTAGGAGGAGGAGGAACGGAAAATTTTGGTCTACAAGCATCAGGGATTTTGTCATAGAGCATGCCAGACTGAGTATAGATTAGGTCTAGATATTGCACACGAAAAATGACTTGCTCTTCAGTGACGAATCCTCCCTTTGCTACATCTTCTGTGATAGAAGGTAACAATGACTTAATAAACCATTCAGCTAACAGTTGATCAGGGACATATGTTTTTACCATTCTACAATGATGCCACCACTCATGAATATGATCAGATATGTGAGTGGTTGTCGTTTGTTTTAAATTGGAAAGAAGCTTTGTTCCTATTTCGTACCTTATGGGTAACTGAAAATGGGTTAAAAAGGTTGTGGCAAGGGTGCTGAAGTTATCAAATGAAGCTCTTGCAAATTCAATGTACCATTTTGTTGCCAGACCAGTTAACGTTCGCTGAAAAATGTGAACCCTAATCGAATCATCATTTAGAGTGTTGGATGAACACCATAGATGAAAGGTCATCACATGATTTGATGGGTCTTCAATCAGATTTCCATTAAATTTAGGAATAACTGACGAACATTTATGAGGAATCACCAACAACTAGGGGGCATAAGCAATTGGATCGTTTGTTAGCTGATTTAGATCCAGTAACTCTAAAGTTGCCAGGAAGGGCAACTGTTGATTCAGGTTCGGTGAAGCATACCCTGGATAGGATGGTATCACTTGAGTAGTGGGTCTTTGGATATCAGCATAATGCATTTGATGTTGATAACTTTGGAAAGGTTTATGAGCATAACCATTATGAAATCATTGATGTTGACTGTTTTAAATGTACGACTGCCCATTACTTGCAAAGATTTGTGGCTCAAATTCTTGGTAAGCTTGTTGGAATTGCGGTTGTTGATATTGCATCAGCGATGGTTGTGAAACCATTTTCTATTATCCAATACTGGCCATTTGACCAAGATGAGGGGTAAGAGTACTCATTTGAACCTAGGGTGCTCCAGTTAGGGAGCCACTAACTAGTGATTACGATTTTATCATGGAGACAAGAGGATGTTGTATTACGACCTGAGAAACTTGAGGTTGACATATAACAGGAAATGCTTATACTTGCGACAATGTCACAATGGCCAATGTAGTGGGGATATTCGACACAGGTAGACATTGTTGCATTGAGTATACAACTCTTGAATGTTGAGGCAGTATTGGCACCCAACCATTGGATGTAATTCCAGCATGACCTGAATTCTGTTGTGAACTCCCATATGGTTGTTCTCCCGGAGGAAACAATGAGAGGGCATACTGCCCCCCATATGGCGGCATTCTTGTGCTCAAAGGAATGATTAGCCTTTGGGGACCGGATTGTCCAAATTGATACTGTTACGAAGGAAAAATTTGTTGAGACTCAACATAAGAGATTCGAGATATTATTTTGGACGAACAAATGGGAAAATACCATATTGTCGAAACAGTCCCTGGATGGAATCCATCTAGCGGTTGAGAACTAGATGGGATAGATGGTACACCAATGAACATTGTTGGAGTAGCAGTAGGAAGTTCTGTTGCTACCGCGTCAAATGACATAGTCCTAGATGTCAACGGTTGTTCAGACATATCTAGCCTATCCAAAATATTTCCTACCGATTCTACAGGAACTTGCGATGAAGGGAGACTAACTTCTGATGACGAAGGATACAGGGTGATCTTGGCTCCAAAATGTAATGGAGAACTGGATGGAATATCCTCCACAATCTCTTATATTACAATCAAGGTCCGTAAAATATTTCTGGTGTCGAAGAAGGTATAGACTCTGCAGTGATAGTTGTTGGAGGGGTAAGACCTTCCAAATTAGTTGTAGATGGAGTCGATTCAGGAATAGAAGCATTTTCCATTGCACTAGGATCAGTTCTAATGTCCTCTTGTGGCCGTGTTCTGTGAAGGTAGGGGTACCAAATATGGTTGGAGTAAATAGAGTCCCTAAGGATGTTGGAACACAAGTTCCAAGCAAAACAAGGGACTTCGATCCGGTTAAGTGAGTTCACTTTGTCCAGAATAGTTTCATTTCTAGAGTCAAATATGGTTGACTCGTTAATCTCCGCGAACAATGGGGTTTAGATTGAATTTCTTCCATGATTTCAGATTACTTGATCAACTCAAAATAAGGGAAAAATGATTCCAAATTAAATGAATTTTAGAGGCTTTGACACAACTTGCTTTTTCAATTTTTAAGAGTCGAGAAAAAACAAAAGATGACTCTAGTCAACTTTGATTTTTAATGAGCCTGAAGTGACAAGTGCTCAAATGGACCTTTTCCTTTAAGGAGTATGAAAAGGAATGAAAGAGACTACTCTAGAAATCTAGACAGAGGGATTAACAAACCAATCGCAAAACTGTAGAATACGTTTTACTATACGACAGTCAATCTTCCCAAATGTTGTGTTCAGTGCATTGCAACCGATAGGGTGGTAGGCACGAATTCCTAAGGATAAAGGATATAGCCTATTATGGTCTCCCAATATATACTTGACGGTATCTGGGAGCACAAGTCCGTACTAGCACTTGTTGTCTCAAAGAGGAGGAATCACCCAACCTACGATGAAAGCGATAGTTACTAGGCTTTACAAAGCCAGAATACATCTCTAGCCTAGACTTCTAAATGTTGTGCGTTAGGTTCCAAAGCATTCTTATGTTCATTGAATTTATTTTACAGTTGATCTTTCTTAAGAAGTTTTCCTTTCAGGTTCACCGTGTGATGTAGACATACAATTCCTGAAATACAATCTAAGATGATAAAAAATCATTTAATCTTCTTTTTGCAATGAAAATCCTAGCTACTAAGGAAAGAGAAACGAGATTCTTTCAACATAGAGCAGAGAGCACACACTATATGCACTGTCCTAAATCAAAATCAACAAGAAGTCTAAATGCAAATGCCCATGCATGTATTTGTTTTCGCTTTCCTAATGTGTGGATGACAAAAAGAATGCTAAGTACAAATATGAATTGTTTCAAGTGACAATACTAATGATTTTCTCTTCAAAAAACAAAAGGAAGACAATGAGGACACTTTGCGATTTTGAATTGAAAATTTCTTTCGACACTTTAAAAACTACTAATTCAAATCAAATACAAGAGTAACAGTGTAATCAACTATCAAGAACAATAGGATTCTTTTCTTTGACTGAAAATGACACTTGTGAAACTTCCAAATCAGAAGACGACAACATGATTACGGTACTTCTTTGTAAATTAGAACTATAAATGGTGAACAATAAATAAAAGAATTTATAGTTATTTGTACTATGGAGGCTGAATAATGCAAAGGGAGGGAGTTTCCATAGTGGTATACTGATCACAGACAACAAAACTCCTAAATAAAGCTAAAAAGAGTGAACAAAAGCCAAAATCTAGAAGCAGTAGAGGTCTTATTTGATCATCGTACCAGTAACACAGAGAAAGAGTGATGCATCTCACCTACAACACATGGGCGGTGCGATGCATCCAGATTCTAAGAAGAGAAGGTGCGATGGTCCAAGGATGAGACTTCAACTGGGTTCTTGGTCATAGTTTGCCGCTCAGTTTAGGGATTTAAGCCGAGAAAATGATAGTCAGTAAATGAAAATCACAGGGGCTGATCTAATGAGGCTACTGGAGCCACCACCAGGGCAATTAGGATGTTTGCAAATCAATTTTTTAGTTTATAAACAAAACCTCGAGATAGACTGAAGCAGCATTGATCTACTTTGCACTTGCATAGCAAATGCAGTTCGAAGGCTAGTAGGCTTGACTTCAGGCTCCGTCTATAAGTTTATAAAGAAAACAAATATAGACAAGCAAACAAGCTATTCACTTCCCAGTGGAGTCGCCATTTTGTTACCCGGAAATCTAGTGTCTATGCAGAGCTGCTAGTCCCACTAAGACGGGTAGCTATCTTAAAAACAAACCGATTAAAGTTAATTTCATTTCCCTTTACGAGAAGTAGATAGGAGAGGAGCAAGGAATACCAACCTCAATCTTTCGCTTGGTTTTCTGCTCGTTCCCTCTCCTCTTTAACGGATCTTTGCCGCTCCTCCCGTGACCACCCCGCTTTAAAGAGTACCTGTAAAGTCAAAGCAGCATAATACCTTCAAAGTGTAGAGATCTACAATCGTAAACAATATAGGACCAAATATGTATTGACCACACACATGCATATATTAGCAAACATACAAGAATGTGGAAGAAAACTTAAATAGCTTTATTGATATAAAGATTAGAAGAGAGGATTACAACCCATTGATCTGACCCAACATCATCCTCCCAGCATGAAAGCCCTTCTTCACGTCATGAAAAGATTAGATCACCCAACACTATGATATTCCACCAAGAAACCAACAACACTTCCTTACAAGATACAAGATTCTAGCCTGTGGATCTCTGGGATGAGGGATCCATATATAGATGATTGCAGGGGGGTGAGTTAGCTTCTGGGATTTTTATTAGTGTCCTCTCTCTAATAGTTATTGATTCCACTTGGAGATTGATGTTCTCTTACTCATCCCTGGGCGAATTTAGAGAGGCAAGTGTCAGAGGAGAAGTTTTTGGAAGATTCCATGATCATCCACCTTGCAAACTATCTCTACCATTTGTCTACTCTCACCCATCGCACCCTACAGAAGGGCTTTTCAGTATGAATCACACCTTTTGCACTGATCTGGTGAGATGCATCACACCCTCTGCACTGAGCAATCTGTGTGGTCGAGTTTTCTGCAGTTTTGACTAGTTTTCTGTGTAAAACTTCTGGGAGATGATGTAATCAGCTGACCTTGTTGCTTTAGGGCATGAAACAACACTCTTAGGGACTTAGAAGCCCTTGGTTTATGGACATATATGATTGGGGTTACAGTGCCCAAATATTTCTATAACAAGTAGGTGCAGTAAGGATAGAATAAAGTATCACATATAAGCAACACACCTAAACAATAGGATTTAAGGTGGAAACCCAATGTGGGAGAAAACCACCATTGTTGTCGTCTCAGTATTCAACCTTATTAATATGAAAAAATTCTTACTTTATTGTACTGGTGTAGACTAATGCTAGTACGTAGGCAGCCACATGCTAAAGGATACAACCTCCGCTCATTCTCCATATCCTATTGGAAGGGAGTTCAAACCCCCTGATCTGATTTCCAACTACTACTGGTAGGAAGCTTTGACTTCCTCACTAACGGATCCAACCCTCAACAACATCCATGGACCATGTTTCATAAATTTTCACATTGGATCCACGTTCTTTAATACATCACAACTTGTAGATCAACTGATGCAAACACCAACTTAATTCAAACAAAATAGTGAGATCAATGTAAGTAGAACACATAACTGAATTCAGAATACAACATCAACAAATAGAATCAACTCCAACCCCAATCATCCATATTCCAACATGTATACACTATTTCACTTAAGGAAACCCACATATATATGCACTTTTTTGAAGAGAACCCTGCATACAGATCTCAATATGCTAAAAACGTGTAATTCTGAATCAAACACAGAGTTTCCTAGAGTTATTCTACAATTTTATGTTACCTCAAAGAACACTCATACAATTAGCATAATATTTTCAACCAATCAACATTTAACCAAATTCAACTTCATCATTCAATTAGTTCTACTTCAGACATTATCACTCAACCCAAATCAACATGAGGACATCACTGACACACAACAGAGATACATCATCATTGACCAGGTTGATCAATTTATCAACAAAAACCCTTCCTTTATGTACGTGACTTTGAATAAAGAAACCCTCGTGTATACATGACTTAACTGAGACAAACCTGCATATGTATCAATAATTTTTTACCGAAAAATGTGGAGCTCTTCAGAAATTCAGAAACGTGTAGATCATAATATTTAGAGATAAAAACATGCATCAATACTTAAATCTAGTCAATCCATGAGAAAATCATATAATGGAAAGTCATTTTAGGTCTCATGATCCTGATCCATCATTGTATTCATCGATGCATAACTTTTTTAGATCTATGTGTCAACTATGGCCCTTACAATGCAAATATACTTCATATTTAAGTATTCATCAAAATCCCTTTCACATTCACACTTAATGCTTTGATCTTCACCTGCTTATATAGTTAGAGCCTTCGCCAATACCATGAGTTAAAACTACACTATTGCTAGTGGTAATCTTAGATGGGATCAAGTAACTGTTAATGCGCTCAATATTGTGGGCCAATACCATGGTAAGGACCCTTGGTATTCTTAAATTAGTGCATCGGTATGTACATGACTTTGCTTCTTTGTACCTATGTGTATACTATTCCAAAAGAATGCTCTTCCCCATGTTTCTTACTTGATCTATAAGGAGAGTCACGTGAACTGTAATTGACCATTCTACTTGTCATCTTTCATCTTATTCTTCCTACAAATATACCATGTTAGATAAATGAAATATAAACATAACCAATATACTGCAATGAAGTTCAAGGGAGGCTATCTCGTATTCACAATCCTTCCATATTATCACAACACACACACACACACAAACACACACCTATAATGACATGAACATATCAACCTATCCACATCATTCATTGTAAAACCAACTAGATACATGACAACCATAGCCACTACAATTCATGCATACAACTAACATGCATGCATAGCAATCACATCCTTCCCATCCTGTCCAAGTATTGAACCTAGAAGCTCTGATACCAATCAGTAATGTGACACCACACATTTACCCACTTTTACAAGCACTCTGGGTAAATGCAAAGAGAAGTTCCAATATGACATGACCCAAACTCCTAGTTTTAGTTAAGGAAGTAGAGCCTACAAACCGGCCACAAATTAACATCCTACAGGGACTACAAATCACCCAAAAACCTAGGTGGTCAATCCATGATATGGAACCTTTTTTTAGTCACCTAGACCTATAACTACACCCTTGAAACTACCTTCATGCAGTTGTGAACTTCCAACCACACTCAGAAGCCTTGCTCCACGTGGTTATGACCCCAGATCCTCATTTTTGTGCCTTCGGTCTTGAGATCTAAGCCAGTTTTCTAGGCTATCCTCCAAGCCACTTCCCAAAAGTTCCTGTAACTTTTCAAAATCATATTTCTCATAACAAAAATGTTAATAATTCAAACTTGAATCGAAAACATGACCTTGGCTAACTAGAACATACTAGATATTTTGTGAAACACATGGAAAACATGTAAGCTACATGTCATGAATGCATACCTAATTTTATGTCTTTGTACTTTAGTTGAAAAAAAATCCCCAAGAAGTTGTAATGCCCTCTCAAGTATCTGTAACAACACTTGTTAGCCTATGCATTCATAAACCATTTATTAACTTATCAAAGAGTCATAATATCCACAACCAAATCGCTTAATAAACCATGCTTATAACTAACATACAACCATAATATTAACCATGACAGAAAAACCATAAAATCAACATAATAACAAGTACAAATGCTCATGAATCATAATATGAAAATAAATCTTACTAACATATGAAAATTCCAACCAAGTTAAGCACTTCCACATATGATTTGACCATAGATTGAACTGAACCAAAACTTTCTTTCAGTCAATCACCGCTATGGCATATTCCATGCATGAATGTGGGATCTCATGGGATAAACCAAGTCATAAAGAACTAAGCGAATCCATAGTTTAAACCACTTCCACCTCAAACTACCACAATCTCACAAAAAATAGTCAAGAGATCACAAACCAGAACAAGCTTGGATGCCTCATAATTTCTTCACCATACCTTGAGGAATTTTCCTGTCTACACCCTCCTATAAAGGGATTCCCAAAGAAAACCATCTCCACCCCAAACCCTTGGGAATTTTCCTGAGACCACCTCACATGGTTCCAACGCTTTTTGGCAATCCAAAGCTCAACCAAGAAATGAATCCCATGACATAATGGCAATCTAGGAAACAACAAGGCAAGGCTAAAACCACTATCAAATCCGACCAAAACCATGCCAATGAAAACAAATGAACCAAATACTCAAATGCATAAACCATGCATTCACATATCATCTAGGAAACCACACATGCAACCTGTTACCTATAAAAATGTCCTACTCAAGTTGTTGATCCAACCTTCTCCTTTCTTTCCTTGCTTGTCCTTGCTTAGTCCTTTCCCTTCCTTTGCTTGCTTTATTTCTTTCTCCTCTTGGTGTTCCTTTCTCTCTCTAAAACTAATTCCAAATCCAAACTGATAAAAAACTATTAGCTAATCCTTAGAAGCTCTTTCATCATTGAGGCCTTTATTATCTTGATTTTCCTTCATTTTTCCTCTAATATCCCTCTCATCCAAATATAAGTCTCTTAGCCTTCCTTTTCTCCTATTTCTTTTATTTTCATAAATGAAATGCCAATTAGTGGCTCTTTGCCGTGTCCAAGCATTTGCCAATTTCATTAGCCATTAACAAACCAAAAGTGATGCCCACTATAGTTATTTTCCCAACATTCAACTTGGAATACTTTGTCCCACAACCTTGGTCTTATTTTGACTTTATTAACCTTTATTATATGAACTTTAACCCAGGGTTGTTAAAAGACTTCATCGATTTCATTGAGAAAACTAAACACCTAATTCTTGATGGAAACAAAAACACGGTTAAATGTGATGCCGTCTCCCCATTTACCAAAACCCTATCTTAGAAGCCGTTGACCTCATTTAAAAACTAATTGATTCTAAGACCCTCAAACTCATCAAAATTTTCCTCACCACTACTTTCTTCATTTTTAATGGAGTCTACTATGAGAAAACTGAGTGCACAACCATGGGTTCCTCCATTTCCTTTATTATTGCCAACATATTCACATAGCACTCTGAAGCTTTATCCCTTAAAATCTTCTACTTAAAACCTATTTTTTTGAAGCTCTTTGTCGGTGATATCTTTTGTTATTTGGTCCTATGGTATGCTACAACTTTGAACCTTCATGTCCCATATTATTCACTTTCCTTCCTAGTTCCAATTCAATATGGAGCTTTAGTCCAAACAATCCCTTCCTTTCTTAACATCCTTGTCTCTTGTCATCCTGATTACCCACCAAGTCTATTGTAAGAAGACTCATACTGATAGTTACTTTCATTCTAGCTCTCACCATCATCCTACTCAAAAATATGTTGTACTTAAAACCCTTGCTACTTGTGCGAATCATATTTCTCCCTCTCAATAATTTTCCAATGAAAAAGAACATATCACCAACGCCCTTAAATCTAATGGTTACTCCTTGTCCTATATGAAAAAATCATTCCATTATGCTATCCACTAAAATCTTAAAATCTTTGTCATCAATCCACCCTTAGCCAAAGTCTCCCTTCCCTATATTTAGGGAATTACCAATAATAATTCCAAAATCTTTTCTAAGAGGAACATCAAATCCTTGTTCAAACCCCATAAAACCCTTAGTAAGCTCTTCATGTTGGCCAAAGACAAGAGTGGCCCCATTTTTGGCCTCAAAATCTATGAGATCCCTTGCTCTTGTGGAATGTCTTATATAGGAGAAATTTAAAGATCCTTCAAATCTTGGCTTAAAGAGCATATGAATGAAACATACCATAACTGAATTACTAAATCGACTATCGATGAACACTTCCACAATACCAAGCATTTAATTTGTTTTGCAAAAACCGAAGTCTTCACCTCTACCTCTTTCCACTCAAACCACATCATTAGCGAGGCTCTAGAAATTAAAAAGCACACTAACAACTTTAATAAAGAAGATGGATAACAATTGAGCCATTCTTGGAAATCCACTATTCTTTTTTTGTCCATTAATAATAATCCTCCTAACTCTGTTAGGCCTAACCATTCTCAGTGACCCTCCCCCTTCACCTTTCACTGGCTCCTCTTTGTTACCTTATCCACAACCCTTTGCTTTTCCTAGTCTCATCCTTCAATCCCCACCCCATTTTTTATTAATCACTCATTTTAAAAACTTTTAATATATATTATGTTAATTATCTAATTTTAATCTTAACTCTAATTTTAATACTTCATTAATTTAAATTTAATTAAATACTATTTTAAATTCTTCTTTTGATTTAAATTCTTCTTTAATTTTAACTCTAATTAAATAAATTTTTTATTCTATTTTTGTAACTCTTTAATTCTATTTTATATTATCTTAACCTAATTTAATCATATTCTTATATTACTTTAATAAAAAAAATTAATGGCCTTGTCTACTTGTTGGGTTTTTTGGAGTTTCTAGCTAGAATGAGGGAAAAATTATGATCAAATCTTGATTTGTATATATTAAATTAGATTTTTGAGTGCATGTATGAATCTAGCACCCTAAAAAATATGGACACTTAGATTGTGAAAAGTTGACCCCTCAAACTTGTGATTCCAATGAATGAAACAAAACTGCCCATGGATGAAAAAATGGAATATCTACCTCAATGCCTAATTATGGTCAAATCTTGAATTGTATACATTAAATTGGTTTTTTGATTGCATGTATGAATCTAGCACCCTAAAAAACATGGACACTTAGATTTTGAAAATATCACCCCTCAAATTTGTGATTCCAATGAATGAAACAAAACTACACATGGATGAAAAAATGGAATATCTATCTCAATGCAAGGAGCTAAAGAATTTTGTTATGGAGAAGTTTGGTAAACAGGCATGGGGAAAAGAGTTGGGTAGAAAGAAGTAATACATTGAGGAATTTAATCTTCCATGTTGGAGCTAGCATTTCGTGGAGGGAAAATGTTCGTATGTCTGGGGTAGTGGAATCAGAAAAACTTTAACTTATGGGAATATGTTAGCATCAGTTTCTTGGAATTGTCTTTTCAGCCAAGGGATTGTTGGAAGGGGATTGTTGGAAGGTTGGGCGAGCTCATTATCAATAAGAAAATGATTGAATTGAAAAAGGCTAAAAAAAAAGTAACTAATGGTCCCATAGACTATTTATAGTCTAGTGGATGTTAAAAATATCATTTTATTTTATAGTTCGATTGTAGACAAATTAGACTACAAATTTCGCTTGAAAACATTCCAAAAAATCTAACAAATAGCCTGTGCTATCCTTCAATTTTAGTTTATTAAAACTTATTATTATTATAATAACAATTTAGTAATTTAAAATAAGTATTTTAGCATGTCCCATCCAATATTAAAATCAATTTGATGAACTTTATTATTCTATTAATTTGGCCCTTCAATCTATTTATTATATTTTTCTAATTATTCTTATTTAATATAATTTTAAGGCATAGTCTAGCTTATAGAAGAAATATATTTTTGAATCTGATTTCTCCAGGCTCCAATAAATTATTTGATGTGATTTCTTGGCTTCAATAAATTATTTGATGTGATTTTTCCAGAAAATTTTCTCTCTAAACATTCTGGATCATAGAAGTCTAACCTCAGAAATATTTTTGAATACAAAAATGGATTCAACTCCCTAAAATTACGTAGATCAAACAATTTAAAGGTAAATAATACTAATTTAATAATTGAAAATAAATATTTTAAGATTTCCACTTTAATATATTAAAATAAATTTGAACAAAATCATTATTTTATTAATTTGGTCGTCATCCCATTTATTGTATTTTTCTAATTCTTTTAAATTAATATATTCTATTTACTCTAATTTAACCATAACCTTTCCCCAACTTCCAAAAATAGTAATTATTAATTATTAATAACAAATTATTAATTATTTATTGTTAATAAATATCAAATCAACAATGTTCACATTCTCTCTATTTTTCTAACAATCATATTTCTCTATTTTTCTAACAAACATATTTTATCTCTTTGTCTTTGTCCTAATGATCACTATCCTCTATACTTTTGTAACCGTCATATTCTATATCTATCCCACTAAGACTACTATTCCCATACTTCCAGTAAAACAAATAGCACATTGCATATTTTTCTAATTCGTCTAATTTAATATAATTTTAATATTAATTTAATAATTTAAAATAAATATTTTATTATTTTCCACTTTAGAATTAAAATAAATTGGACCAAATTCATTATTTTATTAATTTGGTCCTTCATCCCATTTATTATATTATTCTAATTGTTGAAATTAATATATTTTATTTATTCTTTCTATATCTATCCCACTAAAACCACTATTCCCATACTTCCACTAAAACAAAGAGCACATTGCATATTTTTCTAATTCGTCTAATTTAATATAATTTTAATATTAATTTAATAATTTAAAATAAATATTTTATCATTTTCCACTTTAGAAAAAATAAATTGGACCAAGTTCATTATTTTATTATTTTATTAATATGGTCCTTGATCCCATTTATTATATTATTCTAATTATTTTAATTAATGTATTCTATTTATTCTATTTTAACCATAACTTTTATTATATTCCATTTTATTATTAACAAATTATTAATTACCAATATATATCAAATCAACAACATTCACATTTTCTCTATCTTAATGGTCATATTTTATCACTATCCTCTCTACTTTCTTAACAGCGATATTTTATTAGTATCCTCTCTACTTTCCTAACAGTCATATTCTATTTTTTATCTTGTACATATTCTTGGTTTAACCCTCTTACTATTCCTAGACTTCCACTAAAGCGAGCAAATTGAAAACATTGTCCCTTAATAATGTTTGAGTCAATTTATTTTGAAGAGAGAATACTATCCAATCATAGTTAAACTTGATGTTTCATATATGAATCTATCTATTCCAAAAAAAAAATTACATGTTAAATCAGTCATATTTTATTAGTATCCTCTCTACTTTCTTAACAGTCATATTCTATTTTTTATCTTGTACATATTCTTGGTTTAACCATCTTACTATTCCTAGACTTCCACTAAAGTGAGCAAATTGAGAACATTGTCCCTTAATAATGTTTGAGTCAATTTATTTTGAAGCATGAATACTATCAATCCTAGTTAAACTTGATATTTCATATATGAATCTCTCTATTCCAAAAAAAAAAATTATATGTTAAATATCATTCTAATGATTAACTTGGTCTTATTTTGATATGTTTGTTGTGCCAAGAGGCGCTCTACAACCTAGTGTAGAGGTAAATCTCACGTAAACATGTAAATGTAAATGTAAATGTAAATGTAAAAATTCAACATTTTTAATCTAATGTCGGCCCAAATCAATCTAATTATTATCATGTATAAACATAAAATAAATTTAAAATATAAAGAGATTATGAACACTCAAAATATAGGTACTGTAAATAAATATAAACATAAATAAATTGGAGGTATGGTAAATAAATAAAACCTCTTTTTATACATACGAAAAAAAATATTTTCCTGGAGTGGAACATTCACAATTTTTTTTTATTGTGTGAGAGAAATGGACATAGAAGAGAATTTACCAGTGCATTAAAAGAACTGCGCACTCTTTCCTCTACCGTGATTTCTCATCTCCGTTTATTTATCTATCTATGTTACATTACAACGTATTTAATCATATTTAAAATTTCAAATTGTAATTAGAAAAAACAAATAGGCATCCTCATTTATAAATTAAACCTGTTAAATTTAAAATATTTTCAAAATAAGACTCCAGTAATTTATAGATTACACATACTAAATTGAAAATGTTTAGAACCATTAAAATAGGACTCAATATTTACAACTATTAAAATAATACTCTACTGTATCATATTTCACTGCTATTATTTAGCATAGAATGTTAAATATTGCGGTATGCTTTAATTACAGTATTAGGAAAAAAAGTTTAGTGTGAATTTTCATATAGAGAGTAAAAAATCTTCGACAATATTTACAACCATATATTTCTTTGCTTTTATTATTTAGCCTAGAATACTAAATATTAAGGTATGTTTTAATTATAGCATTAGATAAAACAAAGTTTAGTGCGAATCTTTGTGAAACACCTCAAGTTAATTAGATAAGGCAACTAAATATATTTATAAATGGAAAGTTTAAATGTAAAATACATGTATGAATAACAATTTTCAAATTTTTAAAAATTTTAAAATTTTCATCCACAAGAAATATAAATATATAAATATATGTTACCAGAAATTTATCATAAATTTTTATTTGTTGAACTTAAATTAGAATGTAAGAGATTTATCAGACATTTAATAAGTAGTAAGTGGGTGCAGTAAGAATAGAATAAAGTATCAAGGTGGAAACCCAATGTGGGAGAAAACTACCAATGTTGTTGTTTCAGTTTTCAAACTTATAATATCAAAGAATTCTTATATTCTTGCATTGGTGCAGACTCATGTGAGTACGCAGACACCCACCTACTAAAAGCTACAACCTTGTTCTCCAGTTCCTTTTGGAAGGGAGTGCAAACCCCCTAATTTGATTACCAACTACTACTATCAGGAAGCCTTGACTTCCTCACTGAAGGATCAAACCCTCAACAACATATGTGGACTATGTTTCTTAAATTTTTACACTGGATCCACCTTCTTTAATACATCACAACTTGTAGATCAACTGAAGAAAACACTAACCTAATTCAAACAGAACAACGAGATTAATGTAACTAGAACGTAGAACTCAACTCAGAATACAACATCAAAACACAGAATCAACTGCAACCCTAACCATTCATATGCCAACATGTATACAATACTTCACTTAAGGAAACCCATGCGTATATGTGCTTTTCTGTAGAGAAACCTCTGGATAGATCTCAATATACTAACAACTTGTACTTCTGAATCGGACACAGAGTTGAACAGAGTTATTATGAAATATACTTTTAGCTTGCAGAAACCTCATACAGTTAGCAACATCAATAATCTTTTCAACCAGTCAACATGTAACCATATCTACAACATTAGCGCTACTTATGGCACTTTCTAGAGAAATTTATGGTTCCTCCACTTGCAACCATCACTTGAAACTCTGATGTTGGATATAGGAAGCGATTCAATTTCTTTGTTATCTTACAATGAATAAAATTATGGGCACTTCCCAAATCAATCAACACTATTACCTTTTTCTTCTTGATATGCTCTTCTATCTTGATAGTTTAAGGGGTGGTAATTCCAGCCAATGAATTACAAGATACGATCAGATTCATTTCTTCTTTATCTATTGTTTGTTTCTGGAGTATATCATCTTCTTTTGACATTTCTTATTTATTTTCTTCCTCCTCTTCACAATCTATGTAGAATAATTTATTCTCAGCACACTTATGACTTTTAGTGTATTTTCTATCACAATTGTAACAAAGCTCTTTTTCTCTTTTTTCTTCCAATTTTGGTGGTGTCAACCTTGTAGGTTGTGGAAGGCTAGGGGCAACAACACTTCCATATTTATAGTTGAGAGTAGTAGGCTTCCTGGTTGCCATAATTTTGATATCCATTTTTCTTATTAACTTGAATGCCTTCTCCAATGAATCAGGTTCCCAAAGGAGAACCTCATGTTGGATATTATCTTCTAAAGTCCCTATAAACGCATCAATCCTATACTCCTCTAGTATATCTTTTACCCTTATGTTCAATTTTTGGAAGTTCTCAATGTGCTCCATCATTGAACCATTTTGTTTGAGATTTATCAATTCGCTAAAAAGGTGTTTCTTTTTCTTATCCTCGTAATGTGCTATCACTTCTTCTATAAAAATTGCCCAAGTGACAATTTGTTTAAGAGATCAAAGCGATGGATACCATACAAACTAATTTGGTTCAAAATATAAAGTTAAAATATGTACCTTTTGTGTGTTTTGCACATTATGGAGATTGAAAAATTGCTCCATATGTAGTATCCATGTTTAGGGATCCTTGCCATCAAACTTCCTCATATCATTTTTTGGAACATGGTGGATCTTCAATCCAATATTAGAGTCTATGAAATCATGATTAACATTTATTTTGTTCTCATCATGAGTTTCCTTTACTACCCTTTCACCATTAAT
>APFE031208228.1:0-74734 GCA_000404065.3 Pinus taeda
TCCCCCCCCCCCCCAACACAGGCTTGTTCACCAAGTACCTCAATGCAAAATGGTCTATATACATATTAAAATGCCTACCTAGCAAGTTGTGCCTAAACTTCTCGAGAGTGTACACCATGGCCAAACCTTCGCGCTTTGTTGAATAATTATTCTGAATTTTAGACAAATTCCTAGTTGTGAACACTATAGGATGATTCAATTCTCCTTTACAGGCCTGTGTCAGTACTACCCCGAGCACAATACATGACACGTCCACGTGAAATTCCTTCTTCCAATCCGGGAAGACTAGGATTGGCGCGGTGACCATATTTTCCTTCAACGCATATAAGCTTTGTTGACATTCTTCATTCCAACAGAACATGGCATCCTTCTTTAGCAACTTCTCCATCGGTGCGGTAATCTGGGCATAGATTTTGATGAACTTTCTATAGTACCTTGTATGCCCCAACATTGCGTGCAAATGTTTCACACTTCTTGGTGCCTCCAAATTGATTATAACCACGATCTTAGCAGGGTCTAACATCAAGCTGTGTCTACATACCACATGACCCAGCAAGATCCCAAAAGGGACACAGAATAAGCACTTCTTCAAATTGAGTGCGATTTGGTACCTTTGGCATGTATCCAAAATCAAGTGTAGACTAGCCACGTGGCACTTTACCAACCTAAACACCGTCCAATCATCGAAGTATACCTCCAAAAACTTGTGGATGAAGTCCTTGAACGCCACCATGACCACGTGCGAAAAGATCGTTGGCGTGTTCTTTAACCCAAAAGGAATTACTATATACTGGAAGCAGCCCCACTCTATGGTAAAGGAATTACTATATACTGGAAGCAGCCCCACTCTATGGTGAAGGTTGTTTTACTTCTGTCCTCCAGCACGATCTTGATCTGATGGTACCCCGAGAATCCATCTGATCTAGGTGGCTCTAGAGACACACACAGGACAAAGAGGACTCAGGAAAGCTCAAAAATCAAAGTGTTTGGATTATCCCTGAACTAGGACCAAATCGTAGATCTCGTCGTCCTGATCATGGTGGTGCAAACGATTCGTTAATCCGAGTCCGGATAAAGGAGATAGAGGCAATCAAAGTTGGGTTGACTTTTTCTGACTGGATAGGCTTAAGGAGGCCACAATTTGAACTTTTCCGACGGATGGAACCCGGCCAACTTTGGCTAGATTCCAGGCGAAATTGATGCCTCATTAAATTGACTCCTTCGGTCAAAAACTGAATTTCCAAAAACGTGCGTTTGTTTTATGTAAACGAAAAAAATATAAAAAAAGGGTGGCAGGTAACCAACCCCGCCACCCCAACCAAACTCCACGTAAAAAAATATAATATGGGAGGGGTGGGCCATGACCCCCAACCCCTCCCTCGCTCCCACGGAATCACAATTATAAACATAAACGGGTGGTGGGCCGATCCTTGGGGCACAAACCCAACCACACCCACACAAATGAAACCCCCGCCATGAATACGTGGGACCCAACCTCCAAACCATAACCAACCATTAATTTGGGATGGATTTATGGTGGGCGGGTTGCCCAAGGTGGGCTCGACCCAACCACTAATGTTTTTAAAACATAAATTTGCTTGTAAAGATTATAAAAAAAAAAGGATTTGATTATGTAAAAAGGAGGAAGCGGGGTTTGACCACCCAACCTCCTCCCTATTAACCAGAGTTTTCACCAACTACCCTACAACAGTTTCGTTGAAAAATCCACCACCCAGTTTATATTTAAATGCATTTTGTCAGTGCACCCAGGGGAGGAGGTAGTGCACGCAGCTCGAGGCATAATTTTGCGGGAGGGCCAAATTTTCACTTTGTTAGTTTTTGAAAAATTTTATATGGTTTCAACACCTCTCGATGCCACGAACGCGATGGTGCTATCCGTTTCTCCATAAGAGTTCTGAATTTTTTTAGCTATTTTCAGTATGAGGGTGGAACCATGATCGCTGCAAAAATAGGGAGCAAAACCACGATCCTTGCAATTTTCCTAAGGAGGTAATTTTTCTCCATGTCGGAATATAGTCAAGTTTACAGTTGTTTTTCATGGTTTTCCGCAAGGATCACAATGGTGAAGGCAGATTCACCTTTTGAGTTGAAAATTCCCAGTCCACCATGGAGTAGAATCTTTGAGGAATCTAAAAGATTCCTTGAGCCCTAGATTCTCAACTTCTCAGAATTCAGATTTTGGATAGTCGATTTTGCACTATTTGACACCATAAATCTGATGGTGCATTCAGATTTCTCATTATCTCATTCTGTTCTTCAACCATTTTTTCTAAGTGGAATGCAGGTGTCAACATCCATGTGTGAGCAGTCATGCGATTGATGCCATGAGATCGATGGTCCGAACAGCTTCAGAAGTTTGACATTCGCTTCTTCAGATGGCCCTTGGTTGTGAGATATATGTAGTGTTCATGTACTTCTTTTGCTATGCATTGTGCTACACAGGTCCTTGATTGATGTGTGATGTGGGATCTTGTTTCTTACTCATTTTTATGATTCCTGCTCAATGTGACGCGGAATCACCTATGTGATGTACTTGTTGTCATGATGCATCATGTTGTGTTTTGAGATCCCTATGTTGTATGTTGATGGGATACTCATGTGTCACCATGCATATTTTCTTTGAGATCCCTTTTATGCCATGTTGGCCGGATGCTCATCATGCATGAGTTTTGTGTCATACTGATAGGAGTCTTTTGACTGAGAGTTCCTCTAGTGGAACATCTCTTGAAGCCACTCCTGCATGAGGGCATTTTCCTTGTATGATAATGACATAACCTCTATGTACATCATCACTATTGACAACATTTAATGCAGCGGCCTACACCATCTTGACATCGAGGCTCGGAGATGTAGTCCCTCCTGGACGAACTCCGTTATCAACGATTTTGTTTTTATGTTGCTGATGATTCACATGTTCCTCTTCTTTACATCATGCACATGTATTCACTCATGTTCTTTTAAAAATTCAATTTAACACATCACGAAAGTAAAAGGTCTTGGAAGGGTCCTTCGTCACACCCGGACCTGGATCAAGTGGTATCAGAGTGGTCTTTTCGTTGATGTGAATTGCAGCGTGAACAATGGAACGTGCAACAACAGAGGGTGAAAAAGCGATGTACGATACCATGCTTAACATTTCCAAAAGAGTGGAAATCATGTATGAAACTCTACAAAAAGGGACAGAGGAGGAGCGATTACAGCTTCAGTTGCAAGCCACGGAAGAGGCCATGGAAGAACTGAAGCAAAACAAACATAATCTTCAAATAGAGGACGCTGAATTGAAGATGCTTCTACATGAAGAGAAAGAGGAAAAACAAAGTTTGGTATGACAGCTGCAAGCAAAGGGCGAGGCCTTGGAAAAGCTACAGCGAGACACGTGTGAGGTAAAAAGTAGTTCTCCATCTTCATGTATGTAACCTGATAATGATTTCGCTGTTATCGAAAATCATACCACAGGAATTGGCTCCAAATTGTTGAAGAAAATGGGGTATGAAGGGAAAGGCTTGGGCATTAATGGCCAAGGCATTGTCAATCCCATCAAAGTAGAAGAATTTCCCTGTCGAACAGGACTTGGGTATGTCAGGAAAGAAGTTGGGGAATGCACTGAGATAGCTAGAGAACCACCAACAACTGATGATGAGTAGCCCTCATCAGTTCTTTCCAAATCGACAGAGGAGCTAAAAGATGTTGATTTCCTTTCAGTTTCGTCTTCACATAGTATGATTTCTGTTGGAGATTTGGAAATCCCAGTTACAGGGACAAACATGAGGCTCCTTACAAGGACGAGGCACGAGGAGGAAGAAGAACTTGGTGTTAATAACCAAGGCATAACTCAACCTTTGGAGGTTATGAAGAGACCTCAATTTGTAGGTTTGAGATACACCAAGGGATAATGCTCTAAGGTGTCAAATTATTTCGAGACATTGTCGAAATTGCCAAGGAAAGATAATGATGGGAACACATCCCCGTCATCCCATGGCAGTTTCCATTGCAAGGAAAGAGTCGAGGCCAACTCTCATTGCCATACTTACCCCAGATACCGCAAGGAAAGGTATAACCACTCTCGACATTCGAATTTTCATTTTGATTATAATAATGTTGTTAATGATGAGCATAAAACATGGCATCGAAAGACATGTACCTTTTGTGGATTACATAACCATACATTTTCTAAGTGTTGGAAAAGAATAACAGCACACAAAAGGATGAGGCGTGAAAGACCCTCTCAATAGCAGGTAAAGAAACATGTTAAACAGATCTAGAGGAAGAAGACCTATTGTAGTCATTGTGACAGAAGTGGCCATCAAAGAGCCACTTGTTGGAGGCTCCATCTAGAGCAGCGCCTTAAAGACAAAGCGACGGTACATGAACAAGGTGAAAGAATTGTTCGACAAGTAAAATTGCCACAAGGAGGTGACCCATTCACCTTGATAAATGAAAAATGGTTTCTAGATATGTTAGCGTTCTATGGTAGTGCTTTTGTAAATCATTTGTTGCATTTTAAAATGTAAAAGTGAGGATGTGTTTTCCCTCACTTATTCAACAACAATGATGTCTGGTCTTATTTTGTGTCGCATGTTGAACTGTGAAAGTGATGTCGTGTTTCCATCACTTGTCAAAGCAAAACAATAGTATTTGGCCTTATTTTTGTAAATCATGTGTTGCAATGATGATGTGTTTTCCATCACTTGTTGAAGCAACAATGATGTGTCGGCCTTGTTTTCCTAGCTAGGAAATTGCATCCATCTTGTTGTAAACTTGACCACCGAGTATGTGTTATAAACTCGTGGCAAGTGTGGGACGCTTGGGTCATTAGTTGGTCATGAGAGTCAAGCATGTAATTTGTGAAGACAATGTACTAGAGGTTGCAGGTGTCGACTAATCGCTTAAGGCTCCGAAGAACAAAGGTGAAGGAGATGAAAGCGAGACCTTTCAGGACGCTTGTGATGCAGACAATGTACAGAGAAGTTGCAGATTATTTTTCATTCTTTTGTAGGACCAAAAGCTCCTCAGTGGGGAGGATTGATCCAGGTGGCTCCAGAGACACACTCAGGACAAAGAGGACTCAGGAAAGCTCAAAAATTAAAGTGTTTGGATTATACTCAAACTAGGACCAAAGCATAGATCTCCTCATCCTGATCGTGGTGGTGTGAACGGTTCGTTAATCCGAGTCCGGATGAAGGAGATAGAGGCAGTCAAAGTTGGGTTGACTTTTGCTCACTGGGCAGGCTTAAGGAAGCCACAAATTGAACTTTTCCAGCGGACGGAATTTGGCCAAATCCAGCCAGATTCTGGGCAAAATTGTTGCCTCGTTAAATTGACTCCTTCGGTCAAAAACCGAATTTCCAAAAATGTGCGTTTGTTTTATGTAAATGAAAAAAATATAAAAAAAAGGGTGGCAGGCCACCAACCCAGCCACCCCAACCAAACTCCACGTAAAAAAATATAATATGGGAGGGGCAGGCCATGACCCCCAACCCCTTGGCCACTCCCATGGAACCACAATTATAAACATAAACGGGTGGTTGGCCGACCCTTGGGGCACAGACCTAACCACACCCACACAAATGAAATCCCCGCCATGAATACGCGGGACCCAACCTCCAAACCACAACCAGCCATTAATGTGGGAGGGAGTTACGGTGGGCAAGCCGCCCAAGGTGGGCCCGAACCAACCATTAATGTTTTTAAAGCAAAAATTTGCTTTTAAAAATTATAAAAAAAAGGATTTGGTTATGTAAAAAGGAGGAGGCAGGGTTTGACCCCCCAACCTCCTCCCTATTAACTAGAGTTTTCACCAACTGCCCTACAACATTTTCATTGAAAAATATTCCACCTAGTTTATACTTAAATGCAATTTGTCAATGCACCCAAGGGAGGAGGCAGTTCACGCAATTCAAGGCATAATTTTGCAGGAGGGCCGAATTCTCACTTTGTCAAATTTTGACAAATTTTATATGGTTTCAACACCTCTCAATGCCACGAACGCGATGGCACTGCCCGTTTCTCCATCAGAGTTCTGCATTTTTCAGCCATTTTCGGTATGAGGGTGGAACCATGATTGTTGCAAAAACAGGGAGCATAACCTTTAACCACGATCCTTGCAATTTTTTCGAGGAGGTAATTTTTCTCCATGTCGGAATATAGTCAAGTTTACAGTCATTTTTCATGGTTTTCCGCAGGGATCGCAATGGAAAAGGCATATTCACCTTTTGAGTTGCAAATTTCCAGTCCACCCATGGAGCAGAATCTTTGAGGAATCTAGGGGGAATCTAAAAGATTCCTTGAGCCCCAGATTCTCAACTTCTCAAAATTCAAATTTTGGACAGTCAATTTTGCACTATTCGACACCAAAAATCTGATGGTGTGTTCATATTTCTCATTCTCTCATTCTATTCTTTAGCCACTTTTTCTAAGTGGAATGCATGTGTCAACATCCATGTGCGAGCAGTCATGCGATTGATGCCGTGAGATCGATGGTCCGAACAGCTTCAGCAGTTTAACATCCGCTTCTTCAGATGGCCCTTGGTTGTGAGGTATATGCAGTGTTCATGTACTTCTTTTGCTATGCATTGTGTTGCATAGGTCCTTGATTGATGTTTGATGTGGGATCCTGTTTCTTACTCATTTTTATGATTCCTACTTGATGTGACGTGGAATCGCCTATGTGATGTACTTGTTGTCATGATTCATCATGTTATGTTTTGAGATCCCTATGTTGTATGTTGATGGGATACTCATGTGTCACCATGCATGTTTTCTTTGAGATCCCTTTTATGCCATGTTGGCGGGATGCTCATCATGCATGAATTTTGTGTCATATTGGTAGGATTCTTTTGACTGAGAGTTCCTCTAGTGGAACATCTCTTGGAGCCACTCCTACGTGAGGGCATTTTCCTTGTATGATAATGACATCACCTCTATGTACATCATCACTATTGACAACACTTAATGTAGTGGCCTACACCATCTTGACACCGAGGCTTGGAGACGTAGTCCCTCCTGGACGAACTCCATTATCAACACTTTTGTTTCTATGTCGCTGATGATTGACATGTTCCTCTTCTTTACAACATGCACATGTATTCATTCATGTTCTTTTAAAAATGCAATTTAACACATCACGAAAGTAAAAGGTCTTGGAAGGGTCCTTCATCACACCTGGACTTGGATCACCATCCGTGAACAAATATTCCTCTTGTCCTCCTACATTATCCAGCACCTCGTCAGTGAACGGAGTTGGAAAGGGATCATGTACACGAGCGTCATTCAACTTCCTGATATCTACGCATATCCTTATTTCATCCTTTTGTTTCTTGTCTTGAAATACCATTTGGCTTACCCAATCAAACTCTTCTACTGGTTCAATGATGCCCGTCACAAGCATTTTATCCAACTCTAAGCGGACCCTTTCTTTATACTTCAGATTGAGGTGTAAGGCCTCTGCTTGATCAGCTTTGCGTCCAGTTTCAGTGTAATTTTCATCACCCCCAGGTCTCCTATTATCCCCTTTAGGTCTAAGAACTACATAGGGAACAAGTCCTGGTATCTGTGAAGAAATTCAACAACCTTATCTACTATTGTGTTATCCCAGTGGTCCCCAATCTTTGCAAACTTTCGCTCCGCCTCAGTCCCAATGTTCACTTCTTTTATTTTTAGCGGCGCAGGGATATCTGGATTTTCAATTTGTGGTGCTTCAACTTTGCGGTGGCCTTCAGTCTCTGGGATGTTAATGTTCCTCGGGTTCTCGTCCTCTTCTTCAACAGTCACATTGTAGCACTCCAGCGCATGGCTCAGTTGGGTGGTCCAATCCGGTTGAATTAGGTCCATGGGATCCTGCGGTATTCTAAAGATTATTGCCTTAACTTCCTGCAATACCTCATTAAGACTCTCAAACCCATCCTCAAAGATAAACGTCAGCCAGAATCCTTGTCGCAAAACATCCCATTTTTCAGTGCCATGGTGGAGATTTGTCTCCAAGTACCAGTTCATCATAATTACATCCAAAGTATGACAAAACAGATGCACCCATTCAAGTTGAGGCTCCGCTCCATAAACCTTAGTCCATTTGGCCAGGTGATCGTGCGGGTCATTCTTGCCATCATATTTCTCTGTGAGCTGCACTTGTGGGTGACCAAACTGCACTCTCATCATTTTTCTGTACACGCACCAATCATCAAAATTGTCCTTGTGTGTGCCCCACCATCTCGCGGGCATAGCGTGCAGCACCCAATACAAGGCCTAGAAGCAATGCTTCTCTAGCACTTCTCTCTCGAATGTATCCAAAAAGTTATCAACATCAGTTAAACCATCATAGTAAGGCATATTCTTACCTCTGATCATACACAACGGAACGACTTGGTCATCATATTACAGTGCAGCGTAGATACTTCATGTAGTCAGTTCTGTCAGTGTTCCAAGTCCTCATCTGAATTTGAAGTGCAGGAGTTTTTGTGGTCCCATGCAATACACCCATCCGTTTTCGGATTCACCCAACCTTGTTCTTGCGTTGTTATCTTGTAAATCAGGTCCAAATTGTCATCACTTTCATAATCGCGGACTGGTTCAGTATAACGTGGTCCTTCTACAGGGGGGCACCACTACACAGAGCGATTTCTTTTCAAATATCATATTCCTCTTCTTCAAATTGATTACCCCATTCATATCAGTGGCCTAATCGATCCCCAGGAGCGTGAGGTAGGGATTGCTATCATCCACAATCTCTATTATTTCAAAATCAGCTAATGCGATCACACCCTCAATATCAATCGTTACTCCCTGAAATCTTCCCATAGGGATGATCTTATACTGATTTTCCATTCTTAACTAAATCGGAGAACACTGTAGCGAAAGTCTCCCCATCCTTTCCCATGTTTGTTTAGGAAAAACATTTGTGTCCAACCCTAGATCTAGAATAACTTGATCCATCTCATATTCTCCTATATGCGTAGTGAGCCTCATCTCATGCCTCGTTATCACCTTATGCCTACCAATATTCCTAACTATGTGCGGTTCGTCGGTAACATTTTCCTTCCCAACTCACCTATTGATCAGTTCCTGCAGTCCCTTGACAGCCTTTCTATCACGCAACAACTTCATACAGTTCTCTAAAAAAGTAGTAATCGTGGAGGGGTCCATTTCTTCAGTCAGATTCTCCTAACTTCCTGAGGTAGAGGCCTCAGCAAAGTATTTCTTCGCTTCCATAAACGTCTCTCTTGTGTATTATAGATCAAACTCGGCCTCTTTATCTGGCGCTTTACAGACCCATTCACTTTCCTTAGGCCGCTTCCCCTTATCTTCACCAGTCATCATCCAACTCCACAACACAATATTTACCTTGGGATCCTCTTCGCAAGGCTCAGCCCTCATCATCTACAGGTTCTGAGTTAGTTGCGGAGGCTACGCCCCCTTTTCATGTACTTAGCTAGCAATACTAGAAATGTTTCGATGCATGGTCAAACTGAGTACAATAGCGGCATGATAGATGCATCAGATTTGGGTAGTCACACGCGTAGTGTCCTGGTCCCCCACTATTGTAACAAATTACCTTCCCCCAACCCCTACCAGGTCCTCCTCCACCTCGGCCTTGTCCATGCCCCTGATATTCACCTCGTGCTCCCCCAACACCTTGGTCCGGAGGTCGGGTTTCTGCCTGCACCCTATATGCAGGCGTTCTATCCATAATTAATTCCTAACTACAACAATTGCTCTCATCATGACCCACCGATTGACAAAATTTGTAGAAGAGCTGTTGCGGTGTCTGTACGAATTTCTGCAGCAAATGATAATTGTCTGTTGCATGTTTTCCAGCTACCTGACAGATATAACACCATAGCATGGGCCCTGTAATTGGACCTGCTGGTGCTTCTGGCCTTAGAGGCATTGGTCCCCCTACTGCAACATAATTTGTGAAAAGTGGGCAGTGATCTTTGTCATGCCCCTAGCCTTTGCACTTCAGGCACCAAAATTCTTCACGCACCTCGAGCCGAGTTGTTCTATCTTTCTTCATACTCTGCATTTCTAGGCAAAGGTTCTGCAACTATGCATGAATCTGTTAAACCCCCAGATTAGCATCTTTCATTGGTGTCTCATTTAATCTCATCACAATTTCCAGGGCTTTTGCCTAGCTCCCAATATTTTGTTGTGATAGCGCAACCCTTAGATGAAGCAGGAGAGAAGCCACAAACCATTCGTTGTGCTGCCCATTAGTCAGATTCATGTTAGCTTCATGGATTGTACACTTCAATCTCTAATCCAGATCCCAGGGTGTCTCACTAGGCTTCATCATGATCTCTTTGAATCCCACAATTGATTGCGCTTCAAACTTAGGTCTACTAAATTCCTTATTCAACGCAGTCTGGATATTTGCCAACGTGGACGCGGGTTATCAGTGCAGTACGTAATGTACCACATTAGCGTGCGATCCTGAAAAACACTAACCAATGTTGCTTTCTTCATTTGATCATCGTGATACCCTGAGCTTCCCGTACAGCCTTCGCGATAAACCAAAATTGGTATGGATTTTCATTTCCCAAGCCCTTGAACACAGGTAGCTTTACTGAGTTCGCCATATTGAATGATGGCAGAGGTGGCAGTGGTGTAGGCAAAGGTGTATGCGACATAGGTGAAGATGGAGGCGGTGTGGGTGGATGGGGTATTTGTGGGAACCCTTGCTTTATCAATTGAACAACACTCTGTGGAGAAGCTTGTGTTGCTTCCTCGTCGTCACTCAGAGGAGATTCAATTAGCGGGCTATATTCAGGGCCTATTTTCCCTTTGTTCCTGAATGTCATTCCACTTCACGTAGCCCCAAACATCAAGGTAGTTACAAAACCTGCTTTTCACACAAGAGCATCTTAATCCAAGTATTTAAGGACTTTAAATACTTACCTTGCAGCCCCTTGAAGAATCTACACTCTGCTTCGTTGTAACTGACCGAGGTATCGACCGCAAACTTTGTCACGAACCCTCCTATGATACGATCGAGCTAATGACCGACAGCATGTGCGATCTTATCTTTAGAGGCTTCTAATCTCTGCATTAACTCTAGGGTCCAAACTATCGGACCGTCAAGTCTCCACCTTCCTTGGTCATCTGCCAATTTCACGATCCACTCATATAATTCAACTGGGAAGGAACAAAAGAAGATTTCGTGTATTTTTGTGTACATATATCTATCCAAACACTATTATTTCGTTAATCATGGATTCATTTTCTCTTGCTCCATGAATTCGTGGATCTTTCTATCCAACAGTCTTCGATCTCCTTCTTAGTTGGATTCCAGTGATGTGACATCACACATCTCGTTATGCAGATCCTAGTCCCAACAACGGAACCATTTGTTGGCTTGATGGGCACTGACCGAGGTTCAACATTAATTAGCCAAGCAAATCCCTACTGTTATAGCTCCAAATCTCACTATTATGGTTTGTATAGCTCCAAATCTCACTATACGTGGGTTCATATATACCCAACCCGCGTATATGTATTAAAACACTTAAAAAAATATAAAACTCCTTATTTTCGGGCGGAGATCGCGGGTTTTACCTGCTGATCACCTGTTAGTGCTTGTGGCCTCAACTGTCCCCAACCAATTCCTAACTAAAAAACTACTTTGGAATTGGTATAAAAAGACACCAAAGGGAAGGCCTAAGGGAGGAAAGAATATAGAGAAAGGTTATTATACTGAGATTTCCCCCTGATTAGGTCTGAAGACCCTTGTGCCTTCTGCACTTCCCCCATTTTGTACAGGAAACCCTTGTTTCCTTGTGATTGGATGTTCATCCCTTAGTTATGACATCTTGGAGTGAGTATTGGAAGGAGACCTACTAGAGGCTTGAGGCGGGACGGATCCAGAAGGAGGCTGAGCTTTGAGCCTGCAGAAGTGGTTCAGGTGATATTGCTCTTTTTTGTACTATTATATTTGTCTAATAAAGAAACACGTCTTGTTCCCGATATGATTCTTTCTTTATGTTAATGATGTTCATGTTTGAATTTCATGTATGAATGGATGTCTAAAATTTTATAACTAACTCCTTTCTTGTGTAACATAAAGATGATCTTCACATAAATCTTTGTCCATATACTGCTGCATTCTTTGGAATTGTTGGTTTTGCAAGGAAAAGGAGCGGAAGGGACGTGAAGAAGGGTTTGGACCCTTGAGGAACTAGCCAAATGTAGGACCTGAGGTACGTCCTTCTCACCTTAGAAATAACTTTTTCTAGCATAATGGCTGTGTGTGTGCATGTTTCTTGATTTAGACAAATTTCAGTCTGCTAGGGTTCCACCCAAGAGCCTTAGGGGATAGAATCCCGCAACAGAACTGGCGACTCCGCTGGGGAACAACATTCTTGTTGTTCCTAGTTGGGCATTTGTCAAGCCTATCAGGGCTCAGTAGCTTGCTGGCTTATTTTTATTGTCTGGTCTGTTTCTGACTTCTGAGTTTTACCAGTTTCTTGAGTCTCTTTTTTATTTTTCCTAAAATATTATATACACGCTGTTTTGTTTAGCTACAGAAGCGTATAGACGCTTGTTGTTTGAAGTGAACCCGCGTATACGCAGGTTTCCTCAGAAACAATCGTGTATACACGCATTCTGCACTGAATACAGTCGCGTATACCTGGCAACTTTCAGGATTTATAAACCTTTTTGTCTCTGGAGTGTGTCTGGTGCTTTCAATCAGTTTTAAACAGTCATCTTTGTCAGTATCAGTTTTCTGTTTTACAGCAAGCATCCTTACTCCGATTTCTCTCTAATTATAAGGAGTTTTGGTCTTGTTTTGTGTTTGCAACTGTCATCATCTTTTTGCTTTAAACACACAAGATTTCTTTATTGGAATCTTGGCTACTCTGAGTGATCAGAGCAGTAAGACTGTTATCAATATTTGTGTTCAACTTTGCTTCTTGGTGACTTTTTGTTTGCTTAACGAAATCGAATTTTTATGACCAATTACTTCTCTGTTCATCAAAGTTGTCATTTTGATACTTTCTTGAAACCATCTTTTTGATCTTTTTTGGTCTTTGCTACCAAAGCTTTCCTTGCTGCCTTCCATTGTCAAAAGCCTTTTTGAGCACATTTGTTTTTTGTTGAGTTTTCATTCTTTGTTGGGTGTCAACTTGCAAAAAGTGTTTCTTTCTTGTTTCAATTGTGAAGTGTCGGTTTTTGTTGAGAGCATTTTAAAAAGGACCCTTTTGTTGCTACTTTCAAGTGAACTTTTTGAAAAGTTTTAGTTTTGCTTTCTTGAATTTGCTTTTCATTTTGTCTCATTTTGCTGAATGAAAGTGTTTTTTGTTATCTTGAGCTTTGCTTTTAGTATTTAGACGAATTTTAGCATCTTTGATTCCATCTAAGTATTGTAAGTGGCAAAAAGGAAATTTGATAAACAAAAACAACTTTCATTTCTTGTTAGAGTAGTTTTCAATCTTGCATCAAGCATTTAGTCTTGCATTAGGATAGATTTGCATCTCTTTTGGCATAAAAAAACTACTATCCCTTTTGACATCAATCCACAGATCGCGGATTGAAGTCTCACCCGAAGCAGTATGGGGGGATGCAAGAACCAAGTTTCCACACCTTGAGATAGTTGTGATGTCGTTTTATACCCTAACCCTTCCTTTGTGAAGATTGATAAGCCCTTTAGGGCTTATTGATATACTTCTCTTATACAGCTTCAAGACCTTCGCGAAGGTCTGCGATCGTCCTTCACGTACCCTGAATAGGCAAGTCAGACACTTATGCACCTCTGTAATTGCCCTTACTTTTGTGTCTACCCATATTAGCTTAATTATTGGATAACTTCAACATGAATTATGATTATCTTCGCGTAAACAAATACTCTTACTTGTGTTCATATGACAAAGTAAAACACATAGATTCACGCATCAATACAACATTAAATCATAAACCCAGTATTCAACATAATATAACCTCATACATTCATAACAGAGTAAAATAGTTCATACAGAAGTATCTCCAGAATAATTATCTTTATTGATGTTTCAGATCTTCAGTATAGACTCCAACTTCCCTACGCACACCGCTACAAAGGTCTGCGCACTCAGCTGCGAACTTCGACCCTAGGCCTCTGTGCACTCAGTTGCAGAGCCTCTTCCTACACTAAGACTCTTTGCTCTTAGCCCTCACAGACCCATTACCTCCATCAATTGCCCATAAACTTACTAAGAACTGCTTAGACTCTTCTAAGGCTCTCCTTTTTTATACATTCCCATGGTCCGCGAACCAAGGGTGGATCTCTTAAAGCCGACACAAGTTACCTAAACTAAGGGCGCAAACCCTTTTTTAATCTTTACATCTTTGCACTCCGCGACCACAAAATGCAGAGACTTTACATTCTTTATACAAAACTTGGGCCTTTACTCCCAAAAATTGGATTTTTAACCCCAAAATTGACCTCAGGGGACCCGTTCCCCACACTACACAAGGTGTGCAGTTTGGAAATACTAGAATGTGATCTTGACTCATGGGAGCATACCTTCTGGATTGAGAATTCATCTTGAAACTACTGAAACTATTGACCTTTGAATACTGGAGTCATCAGGTGAATGGTTCAGTCTTCCTATGTCTCTATTGTCCACCATAAGCAACCATATCTAAACTGACGATATTTCCTAGGGAATATGAAATTGTTTGATCTCTGAAAACGATGCCACTATATTATCACTCCATAAATCCATTTAGGCCAAGGAAAGGGCCATAGAGGTAACCACAAACTGCTCTAGGATAGAAAACTGACCTTTCTAGTCGGAGGGGGCTCCCTCAACTAATGAAAACTAAAGGTTTGACTCTATAGCATACAGAGACCAGTTCTGGGAGTACTTGGATTTGTTGAAGGAGGCACTAGAGGATTTCTATGGAAAAGTATTGACAATATAAGTGATCTTTCTATTATGACATGATGATGTATCTCCAACTAGCTTCATATATGGAGAATTAATTTGCACAATTTTCGGAATGAATAATGAAATTGTATTACAGAAAAGGTAGAGTATCAAGACATTTATCAAAGAGCAGAAATAATAGCATTTATCACTATATCTCATATTGATGACCATCAAGAAGAAAAGGCAGAACTTTTAAAGGCATGCATACTTCATTTGCAACTGAAATATACTTGGTTCAGTCATATATGAGCATATAAGATGAATTCAAATATAACTGTCCCCTACACCTTTAAACACAGTATGAAGAAAATAGATAAGAAAAAATGCACATAAACTGAGAGAAAAACTTGTTCAAAAAACATTCATACCATAAGAATCTCCATAAATCGACTAAACTCCCTTCAACATTCAGGCATGTTCATTAAAACCAAACCATAAACATGATAACATTAATTCCTCTAGAAATTGGGAAAACCAACAACAACCATTTATGTATTAATTCACCAGAATATATAATCGATACATATGATCAAAACATGTTTAGGTTCATTGTATCTTCGATCCTTTTGTCCCTTTGAAAGCCAAAACAAACTATTTTAATACAAATTATCTTGGAAAATTCTTTGAACTGATAAAATGACTGAAATAGATAAAAACATAAAAGTTGCCTTTCTAACTGCTGAAAAACCTACGCAACAGGTGCAGAGGGCCTAAAACTTTAACCTTCTAGAACTGAAATGTGGCAAGTATCTGAGGTGGTGAGCTAGAAACCACAAGTACTCCAAGCCACCATCTTCAAAACTTGATAGGTGGCCATCATCCAGTGTACGTGAGATAGTCAGAGCACGACCTGCGTAGCAAGTGCGCAACACCTAATTCTGTCACTAGAAACTGCGAAAATAGGCCACCATTGGACGTGTGTAACTAAAAAAATATAGCACGTGTAAAATATGAGAGAGGTTTTTGTATATGAGGTTGTTGTGAACAACAACCTCTCTCTGTTTCTTTAAATTATTCCCCAAAGCCTTAAAATCTGATCTGCCAAAACATGACTAAAATAGAGTATTTGTGCAGTCCAAAAAATAGGCTTTGAAGATGCAGTTGGCTATCCCGATATGTGACACCTGTGTAAACTATGGAAGAGGTTATTGTGCTCTGTTATTTTCTTAAGAAAAACCTCTTTCATTTTTCCAAAATTCTCCTCCATGTTGTCAGAAACTGTTCTGTAAAATGGTGACTAAAAAAGCCAATTTCAGAGGAAATTGCATTGCAAAGTGTAGAAGCCCTCCGTGTTTGGCATGTTTTTGGGGAGCATATGAAATGATTAGGGTGTAGAGGATATGTGAATGATTAGGAAAATGGAAATTTAAGATAACAAAGGAAAAAGGGGAAAAGATTGTGATATTAATGACTATATTGCTTTAACAACATTCCTTTAACTGTAGACACATGACCAAGTAGACATCCTAACCAACTCTCAGTACCTCGACTCAACAGTGGTCATAATAGCTCTCAATAATTAGACACCCCTTCCATGATTAGACTTTAATGATCAAGGTGATGACCAGGATCAAAATGACTTTCTAGACAGTACAAGGTCAAACTTATAACAATGATAATGTTTATGAATTTGACCCCCTCCAAGACAACAAACTACTATTTCAAAAACCTTTGACTAATAAATTAACCTACTCTAACATTGGCTCCATTGGGGATGGAAACCTCCTTGTGAGGTTCTAAGAATGACACTGTAGACCAGAAGCCTATCCATTGGGAAACAGAAACAATGTATAAAACGGATGTACAGACTACGAAACAAGAAAAATTTATTGATTGGATTGACTGAAAATAATTGTTGACTAACAAACTCTTACTGGACAGATTGACTTATTTATGGTAGAAGAAAACCAATACCTCATGGCCTTCACCTCGAGCTTCAAATCCCAACTCCTACTACCCACACTTGCAATATTGAAAGTAACACAATATGTATAGTGGAATCTTGCATATCTTGAAAACTTTGTACACTATGTAATCACCTTCTTCCAATGTAGCCATGGCATTCTGAGATAAGTACACTATTTTGTGAATTAATGTGCATAGTTGTGAATAAGTTAGCATTTGATTTTTCTATATTATCTACTGTGAATATTTTCTATATAAAATCATTAGCATGTTATGATTATTTAGATTTTGGAATTGATCTCCTTTCTGTGACTAGTTTGGATAAAGAAAGACAACCGAGGGCTTCAAGTTGGAGCCTCTTCTTTATGGACTAAGAGTTGGACTGAAATCTCTTTCTATGCATTCATCTCCTCTTGCTTTCTTAAAACAATTTCTTTCCTAAATCAAGTGTTATGATTTATGGTGTGTTTGTTTTTAGTTGAAAAAGAAATCAAAGGAAGGACAACCAAGATCTCTATAATTAGAGCCTCTTTTGTGTTGATTCTGATTCAATTAAAATCATTATTTCCTTATTCATGTTTGTAGATAAATTTTTTATGCTTTATTTATAATTATATTTTATATTTGTACTATGCATTTCCATTCTTTTCATCTAAACAACTACTTCCTACACTAATTTAATCTAAGTTCCATAAATTTTGGTTTGCTTCCAAGTCTACCAATCCGAATTGATATTAAAATAGATGCTCTAATTCAACTCCCTAAATTAGATTGACAATGATAACAAAAATTAATATAAAATTCTTCATTTCTAGCCCTCGTCAAAATATTAGAAACATATCTCGTAAAGATGACATTTCTAAATCTCTAAGAAGGCATAAGATTTGGAAGTTTTTTCATTTTTGGGAGCATGGACGAATTCACCATGTTTGTTGCACATCCTAAATCAACAAATACAGTGAAAATTTCTCAATTTTCATTAATGTTGAGTTGGATAGGAATATAAACACATGGGTTCAACATTCCATGCTTGTTGAACGAATTCAATTGACAAATTCAGCGACAAAGTTCCATTTTCCATTGATTTTAAGTTGGATAGTTATATAAGCACAATTGTTTTTTTTCGAATCAATGGTATCACTATAATGATATGTATCGACCTTTTTCGTTATTGACCATAGAAATTTTGGGATTATATACATTGTTGTTGGTGTTTTCCATTGTATTATACCTTGTTAGAACATTTTACCAATGAATTTTGGTAGATGGGTTCTTCCTCTTCTTAGTATATAATAAAAATGGTTTCCATTGTGGATTTTGTTATTGTTGAGGTGGAAAACACAATAAGATCTTGTAAATGTGATATTCCTTTGCATAATTCATATTTAGAGTAAACTTCTTTAGCTTCACTCACTAAATTGAGAAACGTTAGGTAAGTGCGTGTTTTTAGCATTATAGCTATTTCTTAAAACACTTGCTAGATCTCTCCATTATTATCTCCACCATATCTTGGTTTGTCATTATTATTCTCCTCTTAGAATCCATCTAAAATATATACATTACTCAGTGATTTTATCATTTTCTTGAAATGATTTCCCTCCAACTTGCTTTGTTAAAATATTTATTATACATCCTTTTTATTATCTAAAGCCTTCAAACAGGAATTTAATAGGAAAATTACCTTTTGAGTAAATAAAGCTACATGATAGCTTATTTCCTCATTGATATTTTCTATGTTCGCATTATGGCTAATGTGTTGTCCTTGATGGCAACCTACTTAATAAATATGTCAACATGATTGGAACACATGCTACAATTATGATGAGTAGAGAAATGACAGTTCAGAGGCATATGGATGGTAGAGGTAAATGTTTAGGAAGTATGCGCAGGTCCTGTGAATTGAGGTCACGTACATGCTGTTGGTTGCTAAGTTTTCCTACCTTTTACCCACGTTTTTATCCCTTTCCTTCACCTATTTCATATCTTTGCAAGGTTAATTTATATCTCGAGAAATAAAGTATATCTATTCATCATGTCTTTGTAAAATATTATTCGATGAAGTGTAGTCTTAGGGGAGTGTTGCTCATGTGACTTGCTAACTCAGGTTTCTTGCAGATTCAAAAGGATCATGATCAGTTGGCTACAATTCAGCGTATGGTTATCATTGAGTTGGCAACACTAATCTCAGGATGTTGGCTACAACAATGTTCAACCGATGAGAGCCTGATTGGACCAATGCATTTTCTATCTTTGTATTTTGTTCTAACTCAAACGATCGTTATGTATTTGTAGGTAGACAATTGTCGTAATCTCTGGAAATCATTGATATTTTTCTTGTAATATTGAAATGTATAAGTAAGGTTACAGAGGCAGAAAATCTAGATAGAGAGCTAGGGAGGGAGAGACACGAGATTGATGATTCAAAATTCAATATTCTGAGATCTATACATAGATCTTCTCCAAGGTAAGCACGTTGATATGTGGGTATGATTCCAAATAGTAGCGTATACATTATGATGTATGTTTGACCAAAATTTGCAATGGCAGAAGTTGGTTTCTGTGATGGCTAACAGTGTTTGGCTTACTATATTGATGAGTGGTTTTCAATTGATATGATTCGTTACGGTTTGGTTGGATCTAGTTTCAATGGTTGCGATAGTTGGTTGAGATTCAATGATTGACATGTTGATTAAGTTGGTTCAGTATTTGGTTTCAAAATTGTTACTTGACTTGGGCTTAATGATGAAAGTGGGTCCAATCTAAAAATATGATGAAGAAGTTTGATCTTTTGATTCAGGTGTATCTAGTATGAAATATTATGAAACATGGTCGACAAAAGGTGTTGAGGGTTGGAGCCTTTAGTAAGGGAGTTGGACCTTCCTTCCAATGGTAGCTGGTAAATTTGTGCAAGGGGTAGGAGCTCCCTGCCGATAGGAGCTGGTAAATGACATTAGGGGGGTTGGAGCTCCCTTCTAGTGGGTGCTAGAGAATGAGAGAAGATTGTATCCTTTAGCAGGTGGGCGCTTGTGTACTGATATGAGTTTGCGTCAGTACAAGATTGTAAGAAGATTTCTTTATTTAATAAGAAAGAAGACAAAGACGACGACAACGGTGGTTTTCTCCCAAATTAGGTTTCCACCTAAAATCCTACAGTTCATGTGTGTTGATATGTCTCTTATGTGTTGATGATCTATTTGTTCTTTACTTTTCTTAATCAATGAATAATGAATTAATGATGCACTTATTAAAGATGAACAATTAATGAAATATATGATAAATTAGTTATCTGGATATATGTTGTTTTCTTTGATAACAGTCATGTACATACATTGGTTTCCTGAATGACAGTAGCATACATAAGTCAAAATATAAAATGGAAAGTTAATGTGATTTTAAAATATTGATTCGCCCACCCCCCTCTCAGCATTTTTCCAGATAATTGGTATCAGGGAAAGTCACTTCAGTTCAAGCTTAACCACTTGGAGTGGATTAGGGACGATGGGAAAGAAGGAAAAGAAGAAGGAAGCTCGAAGGAACAAGTCAATTCAAGAGAATAATGATAGTGATGCATCTAATGCTTTAGAAATATTTTCATTTATGGATCAAGGACAATCTGTAACAGATGAACAAGGAAAGACAAAAACAATGGACAATAAAGGTATGTTTATGCTAAGTGATGATAACTATCAGGAATGGAAAGAAAATATGAATTCTAAGTTAATGAACCTTGGATCTAATGTTTGGAATTTAGTATGTAGTGGTTTCACTAAAAATCCTCCATCAAGTGAAGAATTACGAAATAATAATGCAACTTTAAATGAAATCTTTGGTAACATACCTAATTTAGCATTAGGAAAGGTTATGCACTATGAAACTACGAAAGAAGTATGGGATAAATTGCAAGTCATTAATGAGGGAAAAACAAAGGAACCAACAAGTAATCATGTTTCTAAATAAAATAATGTGTCAAAAGATGAGTATGTTATGTCAGATGGGGTTATTGATTCAGAAGAAGACATGTTAGAAGAAGTTCTTAATCTTAGAAGAAAACTTGATTTTTCTTTGAAAAGGATTACAAATCTTAAGGATAAGTTGTAGGCATATGATAACAGGGACCATTTCGAACCGGTAAATGATGGAATAAAATCTAAACAATATTGTGAAGGTCTTGAAGCTAAGATCATCTCTCTAAGATATAATCTTGAAAAGTCAAACAAGTGAAACAAAGAGCTACTTCAAGCATTTGAAGAACAAGAGAATGGGCTGAAGGAAGAGAATCTTGAATTAAAGGAGAAATTGGAAGAAGGAAGAAAGGCTAAAGAAGGAATGAGGAAGTAGTATCTGGAAAAGGAAGAACAATACCACAAAATGGAAGTTGAGGTAAACCTTCTAAGAGGTAAATTAGAAGAAAAGAATAAACACTTAAGATTTCAAGATAGTACTAAGATTTTGGATAACATTCTTAGTAATCAAAGGTCTCCTTCCATTAAATTTGGTCTTAGTTTTCATGAAAATGTAAAGGGAGAATCTAGTTCACAGACTTGTGCAAAGATATTTAAGGATAACAATATGAAATTTAAAATTCCTCTTAAAGAGATAAGAAATCAACCAGATCAACATCCAAGAAAGATGAATTTTCAAAAGAACTCATTTTCTCCCAATAATAGAAATGTTAATAGATTCTCTCCTCCGATCAATAATGTTGAATGCTTTATATGTCATATTTATGGACATATTGTAGCCAATTGCAAAAGCAAAATGTTTCAATCTCAAGCAAATAGCCACTTCACAGGAAGATCATCAATTCCCAGGTACTAAGGTTTCTTTAAGGGCTACTTTTTTTCTTGCAACATATTCGCTCACAAAGCTATTGATTTCAATAGGAGGAATATGAAACAAAAACATTATAATTCCTCTGTTCCATTTTTTGTTCATATAAGATGTTATACTTATAACAAGTTTTGGCAATTAGCAAAAGAATGTAGGAAAAAGTCAATGAATCCACATGGACAACAAGGTAAGAAACCATATAAGAATATTGTTTCAAAAAGACATGGGAAAGATGGATCCACCAATATTTCTCATAATAAGCAGAAAGAAGAAGAACATATAAGGTGCAACCTTTCTCTTCATTCATTTGAAGATGAAGATGAATCGTACATATATAATGGATGCTCTCATCACATGACTAGAGATAAGGGAAAGTTTGAGTCTCTCAAGAAAAACAAAGATGGTAAGGCAATTTTTGGTAATAGTGTTCCAGCAAAAGTTATGGGAAAAGGTAGAATCAAACTTGAGAAGTATGCCAAAGAAGTTGATGCATTATTGGTTCAAGGGCTAAAGCAGAATATTCTAAGTGTAGATCAAATTGTTGATAAAGTACGTATAGTTGTGTTTACATCAACTAAATGCAAAGTCATAAATGAAGAAACTTGAAAGGTTATAACAAGAGGATACATATATCCAAATGAGTTATATGTACTAGCAAAAAAGAATTCAGACAAAAATGAGAGGGATAGATCTTCTTCTTCAAATTCAGAATAAAAGAAGATGGTCTCAATTGTTGTCCATTGCTCTTAAAAGGATACTTATAACAGATACTACAAAAATGAATGTGAGGTACATAAACCTCATGGAGATATAGGTGATGATTATCAGGTGCATAGGATCAATTGTGTTTGATCTCAGGGGGATGCATGAGTATATTGGTGATAGTTCTCTAGTTAAGTTTTGATATTCACTTGATGATGCTTATACTACTAACATTGCATTGATAAAGTAACAGTGAACAGAAATAGGTATGGTATGCTCAGGGGGAGCTTCTACAAAAAGTTCAGCATTTTACTTTCTATATGCGGATATTCTGAAGGACAGTCATGTATATACGCAAGTCTTGATATAGATAGTCGCGTATGTTTCTCTTATATGAAGAAATAATGGGGCAGACTCAGGGGGAGCTTCTAATATGATTCCATCATATTATTATTTTCTTTCTGGTTCTAACAATGATTTGTTGCAGACTTTTGGTGATGCCTGTATGATGCTTAATGAGTTGTTACAAGTATTATGTTATTGTTGCTAATGAAATAATTCCTTGATTCACTTGTTTAATGGTGAGTTGGATATGATCAGATTGATGATGATAAGATGGCATGCATTCAAGGGGAGCATCTGTTATGGTTCTAATAGTCTATTGTTGGCATTATGGTTTCTTGAGAATTTCTTATTGCATGTGGTACATATTATTGGTGATGGATAGTTGTTGTTGCTATTATTGTTGAAGATACATATGTTGTTGTAATTTTTCCATTAGAGATAGTGATCTTATGGACGATTACTTAAGTTCATTTTGGTAAATTTGTTTATTCTACTTTATACACTTGATGAGGATTATTCTTGATGTTGAAGGTTATTCTCGTCTTTGATGAATGCATGGAGATAATATGATAGAATTGTGGTTCACAGAGCTTGATATGGTTGCCTATGTATTATGGCTCTTCCCATGTGTAGTGGCAAATCTAGGGTGCTAGATTAGACTAGATTTATTATCGACCTGGGTAAGTAAACTTCGACGCGTGTGCCTAAAATCTATAGGCATAAAGGATTCCTAACTAAGTGTTTGTGGTGATAGGCGACAATACTTCTTTATAGAAGGTTGAGGTATGTTTCCTCTCACTTTAACACTCAGATTACCTAGATTATCTAACTGTCTCAGAGATACAAAGTATAGCTAGACTGAGATTTGAATCCCCTTACAAGGATGTTGTGCACAAAACTCTGTCTAGTTAATACTGAAGCACTCATAAAGAAATAAAAAACACATTGAACTTTAAATACATACGCAAACAGAGTTCATGGAAATGCCTTAAAGCATAATGTTGGACCAAATCTCTTACAAGACCTGATTCAATGATCTAACGATGATATCTTTAAGCAAGCACCATGGATTCCGTTTGTGAGAAATCGTAATCAAATTGACAAAATCATTAGCATGGAAATAACATTAACAGTATGCGTTCTATGTAAATTTAAGAGCTGCGAAAATGACATTAAACGACATGCATTCAAAAGCAATGGAAATGTGTTCTATGTAAATTAAAAAGTAATGAAAACAAAAGGCATAGTATACCAATCCACGCAGGGCCCGTCCACGTTTCAATGGTACATTGGAACGAATTCAATCAATCGACAAGATTAACGCATAGACGATGCTGGAGTGAAATCGTAATTGTATTCAAAAACTAAGAGTTGCAATCACATATATGAATTCGGTCCTTTAAAACAATACACATAGGTAACATAACATGTTTGAAAGCAAACCGATACAGAGTTTTTATCTGCCTTCCTATCTTGAGTCGAATGCACATTCATTGAAGCAGTTGTTCCTGCTTTTACAATGGAATGATTTACGGTCATTCTAAGATGAACCGGTTTCCAAAAAAAAAACAAAACGATTTCCAGAAAGACAAAACGAAGCCGGTTTAGAAACCATGGCTTTTACTGCCTTTGAAACCAAAAGGTTGGGGTTTGACCCAACGTTGACCGCATAAGTAGGAGCTTTTGATCTACTGTAAAATCGATTTTTCTTCATGCTTGTACATTCAGGAGCTCATCCTTATCCACTGCTTTGGCTTGCCTGTCATGCCATGTGTCAGATGATAAACTATTTACAGGATGTGATATCTTCCTGAGGCCTTTTTGTTAAAAATTCCTAATTTCTAACATTAAAACTCATAAACTAACTTTAATGCAAACTAACAACTATAACGCTATTAACTAATCAATTTCAATGGATGTAAAGAGGTCTATGGAGGGAAAAGATAGGCAATTGATGATGTTTTTAGAAGAAAAAGAGGGTAATGGAATGGTACCAACATCTCCCCCAAGCTTAATGTCTTAGCATGTCCTCATGCTAAGCTTGATGTGCTGCCTCTATACTCTGTCCGCCTGAACCTCTGTGTTATGCTCTTAACCTGCAAATGATACCCAAATACATAATATGCGAAGAAAAGAGACCCAGAACACCGAATATGCGAAGAAAAGATACCTAGAACACACAATAGAAATGATTTTATTATTCAGAGAGTAATGTTCACTAGCCTTTTCGAGGGGGCAACCTCCAATAGAGCAAAGCTTGATTACAAAATAAGACACGATGCTCCTCGCAGGGAGTTTCTATCCTTTATATATGACTCCTACGTGCGATACCACAGGCCAATACCGCGTATTACTAATACCATCTATCTAATACTACGACCCATTTGCAACTAACTGTGGCCAATACCGCGTATTACTAATACCATCTATCTAATACTACGACCAATTTGCAACTAACTGTGGTTCCGTTATTAATTTTGGATTAACCACTTACAATTATTAATATGGGCTTTATTGACTCTTGACTATGACGTGGTCCCATTACATAGATAACGGGGTTAGGGTGGGACCCTAACATGCCCACCCCCTTAAGACTAGCCTTGTCCTCAAGGCTGAAGCTGCGGAAACTGCTGCAGAATAGTGGCTGGCTCCCAAGTTGCATCTTCTGAAGAGGTGTCTTTCCATTTGACTAGGACTTCTTTAATCATGCGGCCGCGCAGTTGCTTGACTCGTGTATCGAGGACTTGTTCCGGTTAAAGCGAGATGGATCCTTCTTCGTCCAATTCCGGTAGACTAGTCTGAATTCTGCAATTGTTCCCAATCACTTTCTTGAGGCATGAGACATGAAAAACTGGATGGATTTTGCAGTAGGTGGCAAAGCCAATTTGTAGGCCACTTCTCCAATGCGTTGAAGTACTTGATATGGTCCGTAGAATTTGGGAGAGAGTTTCTGACATCCCTTGTCTTTGAGTGATGTTTGCTTATATGGTTGGAGCCGTAAAAAGACCTAATCCCCTTCTTGAAATTGGTGCTCTGAGCGATGCTGGTCTACCTATTGCTTCATACGGTTCTGGGCTTGATGAAGATTCTCTCGAAGATGGGTGAGCATAGTTGCGCGGTGTTGTAGGAGTTGATCCACTGCTTGGACTTTTGAGCATCCCTTGAGATATGAAGTAGGTGAAAGCGGGAGTTGACCATATACTACTTCATAGGGAGTCATTTTGGTGGTGGCATGATAGTTGGTGTTATACCACCATTCTGCCAGAGGTAGCCACTGTACCCAAAGGTGTTGTTTTTATGAAGTAAAACACCTAAGGTAGGTTTCTAGACATTTGTCAGTTTGACCATCTCTTTGCGGATGGTAAGAAGTATGGAGTTTTAGTTGAGTGCCTTGTATTCTGAAGAGTTCCTGCCAAAAATTGCTGGTGAAGATTGGGTCGCGGTCAGACACAATAGGAATTGGCATGCCATGCAATTTGAAGATCTGATCCATGAAAGTTTGAGCAACCAAGGTTGGTGTAAACGGGTGGGGAAGAGAACAGATATGAGCATACTTCGACAATCGGTCCACAACCACCATGATGACTGACTTGTTCCCTCACTTTGGAAGACCTGTAATGAAATCCATAGAAACCTCCGTTCAAATTGATGTCGGAATGGGCAATGGTTGTAATGTGCCTGGTGTGTTGACGGTTTCCCCTTTGTGGCGTTGACAAACATTGCATTCAGTTACGAAGGTAAGGATGTCCTTTTTCATGCCTGTCCAGAAAAATGATCTTCTGGTGCGAGCATACGTCTTCTGAAAGCCCGAATGTCCTGCAATGGGAGATGAGTGCATCTCTGCCAAAATGCAACTTTTGAAGGTGGATGTTGGTGATAGTACGACTCTGTCCTTGTAGCGAAGAATATCATCCTGCCACAAATAGCCCTTGGTGGAATGTGGATATGCCTGTAATTGAGAAATGAGTTGGGAGAACTCGGGGTGTGAAAACCATTCCCTGCGAGCTTCTTCAATCCATTTTGGAATGGGAAGGGAAATAGCTAGCAGGGTACTTTCCTCCTCAAATTGGCGAGATAGTGCATCAGCTACCCTATTGTCTTTCCCTTTCTTGTAAATGATCTCATAATCATATCCCAACATTTTGGCTAGCCCCTTATTTTGTTGTGGGAAGGATAGGCGTTGCTCCAAAAAATATTTAAGACTGTGACGATCTGTGCGGATTTGGAAATGTCGCCCCAATAAATAAGGTCACCAGGTGTCGACTGCATGTAAGATGGCCATCATTTCCTTCTCGTATGTAGATTGGCCCTGATTCTTCCCACTTATTTGCTGGCTTGTGAAGGCCAACGATCACCCTTCCTGCATTAAAACCACCCCAATACCTGTCCCCGAAGCATCACATTCAATGACAAAAGATTTGGTGAAGTCAGGTAGTGCTAAAACTGGAGTGGAACACATGGCATTTTTTAGAGCTGTAAAGGCCTGTTGTGCTTCCTCATTCTAGACGAATGAATTTTTCTTTAGGAGTTGGGTGAGGGGCTTCGCTATGCGACCATAGTTACGGACAAATTTATGATAATAGCTTGTGAGACCCAAAAATCCTCGCAAGCTCTTCAAGGTCTTAGGTTGAGGCCATTCCTGCATTGCTTGGATCTTTTTGGGGTCCACCTTGACACCCTCACGCCCCACAATGTGGTCCAAATACCTCTACCTCTGCCATGCCAAACGAACACTTGGACATCTTGACAAATAATTTATGCTTGCGGAGCAGTTGCAAGAGTAGATCTACATGCTGAAGATGTGCGGCCGAAGTGCAACTATAGATGAGGATGTCATCGAAGAAGACAAGGACAAATTTCCTGAGATATGGTTTGAGAATGTGGTTCATAAGGCTCTGAAAAGTAGAGGGGCATTACAAAGACCAAATGGCATGACCAGGAATTCATAGTGGCCTTCATGAGTTCTGAAAGCAGCCTTGGGGATGTCGAACTTTCCTTCAATTGCGGATCTGGTGGTAACCTGAGCGAAGATCCAACTTCCGTGAAAAATTGACCCCATTGAGTTTCATCCAGCAAATCATCATACCACCAGGATGGAAATTTATCTTTGACTGTCAGCTTATTGAGGGCCCTGAAGTCAGGACACATCCGCCACTCCCCATCTTTTTTGAGCACCATGACCACTGGGGATGAATAAGGACTGATGCTGGGATGAATGACCCCTGATTCCAAAAGTTCCTTGATGATTTTTTCTATTTCGTTCTTTTGGGTGAACATATATCTGTATGGGTACACATTTGGGGGCTGGGCCCCTGGAACCAAGGTGATGCTATGATCATGTTCCCCTTGCGAGGGTGGAAGCCCTTGAGGCTTGTCAAAGACCGCAGATGGTTATTTAAAATCTGTTGCATCTCAGGATGAAGTGGCGGCAGCTTGGTTTCGACTACCTGGATGGCATTAAATTGAGCTACAACTCCATGATTGCCCTTTTTTAACAAATTTTCCATCCTATGCAAGCTGATGATAAAGGGAGCTCCCGCCTGGAGTCCTCGGAGGGTATGTGTGTGGTTGTTCTACTTGAAACTCATATACAACTCCTGGAAATCCATTGTGATTGGCCCAAGTGTGCGGAGCCAGTCAACGCCGAGGACAATGTCACAACCCCCCATATGTATGGCAAACATGTGGGTTTTCAACTGATAATCCCCCATTTGAAGTTTGACATTTTCACAATGGCCTTCACATTTCATTGTGCCTCCATCTGCAATTTGAACTTGGAAGTTAGAAACTGCTCGTACAAAGCAATGTACTACTTCGACAACTTTTTGATGGATGAAATTATGTGTACTTCCACTATCAATCAAGATTACTACCAGGCGATGTTTAATAAACCCTCTGATTTTGAGTGTTTGAGGGGAAGAAATCACTGCCAAGGCATGCAACGAAATAACTGGTTCGTCAGAGACATTGTCCTGTTGGTTGTCGTCCTCTAGCGGCTCATGTTCCTCGAGTGGAGGATCTTCCTCTGTTGAGCTGTAGTCAGTGGCATATGTTTGAAAGAATTTGGGCTCCTTACATTTATGACCTGGGGAGTATTTTTCATCACAGTAGTAACATAGTCCTTGCTTCCTTCTTTCGGCCATTTCCGCAGGGGACACCTTTTGGACCTTAAGTGTTTGAGTCGTGTTCTAAGCCTGTGGGGGACGACCTTTAGCGGGGAAATTTGGGCGACTATATTGCGCTGCTAATGCACGTTCCACCTTACGAGCTACCTGGCAAGCCTCCGTCCACGTGGGAGGGTGGTGAAGTAGAACTTGAGCTTTGATGGCCTCTTTAAGACTGCTGATAAAACATTCCGTGTAGAACTCATCTGTGAGACCCCTAGTGCAGAAAGCTAAGCCTTAAAAAGCGTTAATATATTCCTCCACTGTACCATTTTGTCGGAGCTTAGTGAGACAACCCAAATAAGAGTCTTCTTGTTCAAAGCGATCTCGAAGAGCTTTGGTAAATTGGGTCCAAGTCCTAAAATATCCATTGCAACGCTGATGCCATTCCCACCATTGCCATCGTTCATTGTCGAAGTACATGCTCCCCAACATCAGCTTAGTCGCATCATCTAGGATATGATTCAATTTGAAATACTGATCCATTTGTGCTAGCCATGCGGACGCGTGCGAAATGTCAAATTTATGCATATCCAACTTGGGAAGTCGCTGACTGGGTGGTGGATGGGTGTGCCAGACGTGAGGAGAGTGGCTAGATTCACCGTAATTGCCTTCATGGCCATTATACCCCTCCTCATGGGCTTGCTCCTTGCTATTTGACATAAAATCCTCCTTGCCTTTTTCCTGCAATTTCTGTAGCTGGATACTTACTCCGCTAAGCTCTCTATGCATTCTGTCCAGATCTAGTCTGCTAAGCTGAGTTTGGATTTCGTTCATAGTTTCTTCCAGTTTGTCCATCCTTCCATTGGCCATCGCTTGAGCTCTAGTTGCTACCATACACCAACCTGATGAAAAATTGGGACCGCCAAATTTTTTTTCCCAATTAATTGAATGGTACCACCATGCTCAGCTCGTCGTCCTGATTTTAATGGGCTATATCACTAATAAGCGTCCCGGAAGATCTCAGACCTTTTTTTTTTTTTTTAATACTCCTAACGGAGTTTTACTCCTTCTTGATCAATACTGCAGTCGCCAAATCCTCAAAATGTCAATTTGGCCAAAAGTCCTGAGACAATTATACCCTGGTATAGGAACCCTTCACAACGGTTTTGGTCTGGTGGATCTTAGAGATCTGAATGGCGGCTCGGGTAGCGCTAGACGACTAAACTGACTGCTTCTATAGATCTGATGAATCTAATAGATCAGAACTGGCTGATTGGGACTGATGTTTGCTGCTGCTGCACTCCTTTGCTCAAGCGGATCTGGAAGAGATGATGAGTAAAAGAGGAACTAGGGTCTTGAGGAGTGTCAGGTGCTACAGATCGCAATATACATAAGGGTCTGGCAATAATACTCGGCCCAATGTTTCAGGGCTCTAACTAAGGAGGGTCGACCGTACCCTTAGCCGTACCACCCAACTACCCTATCGTACGGGCGAGTAATCTCTCCGAGTGCTATTCTCTGTGTACTGTAGCCGCAAGACGGTCGCTGGTTTATCTATGGCAAGGTTTTCAGGGAGCCTATGGGGCTTCTGATATACCCAGAGGGTATGTGGAAGACAGTCCGTGCGCGGTTCTGTCTAATGCGCTACTACTCGAAGGGGTACCCACAGGGGTTACAAGGGAGTTCAACAGACGTGACCACCTCTTGTATTTCCTGCGTGCATGCCTCCCCAAATCCACAGGTTTATGCGCTCAACGACAACTCCCGTGGTTTAAAGACGCCGGAACACGTCTCTAGCCAAAAAAAAATTTCGCTAAAATTTGGAGATCCCACCGAGCCCTGGAAAGTGCTCTGATACCACTTGTTATGCTTCTTTACCTGCAAAGCAATACCGAACCAAGAATATGCGCGGAAAAATACCGAGAACACAGAGTATGTTAAGAAAATATACCCAGAACATAGAATAGCAAAGATTTTATTACTCAAAGAGAAATGTTCATAGGCCTCTTCGAGGGGGCAACCTCCAATAGAGCAGAGCTCGATTACAAAACAAGACACGATGCTCCTCGCAGGGAGTCTCTATCCTTTATATATGACTCATACATGCAATACCACGGGCCAATACTGTGGGTTTTATTAATACCGTCTATCTAATACTACTGCCCATTTGCAACTAACTGTGGTCCCGTCATTAATTGCGGGTTAACCACTTACAAAGATTAATATGGGCTTTATTGAATCTTGACTATGACGTGATCCCATGACATAAATAAGGGGGTTAGGGTGGGACCCTAACAATTTATCATCATTTTCATCTAGTCTGTATCTACTTTATACTTAGGACAGCCCTCCATGAGATAGAAGAACTAAAACATCTCAGGTTTAGATGGCCTTTTGTAGTCACTTGGAATAGGGTTCTGAAATCATTGTGATGGGATTAGATGGTCCACTTGTTCCAAATACCCTAATCCATATCTAAGAATGCCTGGCAGCCTCATCTTGCTAAAAGCTGATTTTAGCCTTGGATCTTCATTTTTGAGGGATGTAAGTTCATGTATCATCATGACGGTATCATGTGGAAATGATATGTCTGCATTTTGGATTTGGACAAGAATTGTTTAATAGAGTAGATGGAGCTTCTCCTGTCTTGAGATTATTATTTCTATGGGAGGTAATATGTACAAGAAACTTTGTCTTTTCTAATGTCTTACAAGAAAGACACTTGATTACTAAATCTAAAATATTTAAAATGTGTGCAAGCTCAGATAACTCGATGTGGGAATAGTATGTACAGGTGTATAGATGATGCAACGCATATGCTTAAGAAGGAATGGGATGGGAAGCTTTATAATCTTGACATTATCTTTCAATATTTTGAGTTAGGATGGTGGATCTCCTTGGAAATGACATAATGGTAGAGGAGGGATTCTCTTGAATTTGTGCAGAGGTGATGTTTTGTATTTTTAGAGATTTGGTCATGTAAACTACCCAACTTTTTGGAAAACTTAATTCTTCCCATTTTATGATATGGTGTTCAATCTTTTGATTTTGAGCATCTATAACAACTACAACACTTGACTTTGAATCTTGGCTAGGAGGATGTAACACAACAATATACAAGGTATTTGTATGTCGAAAAAAAACCCTTGTATGGATTGAAATATTTTTTTCTCTTTTTCTTCATATCAAATCCAGAGGTTTTGATGTGTAGTTGTAGAATGTCTTTGATACTTTCATCAAAGACATAGACCAAGAAATTTGGATAACAATCAAACCATACTAGCCGACTGGACAGGGGAGCAACAATCCCACCAAGTAGGCATTCAGTGTACTTGTTATGAGTGAGGTCTCTTATAGTTGCTAACATGAATGTGTTTAATCCTATGTCAGTTAAAGCAGAGATCCCAACTCTTATACAACTAAGATGGACATGTGAAGTATTATGTTTGTGGGATTCCCGTTGAATTTCTTTGGGATCTAATAGAGAAATTGTATCGTTGGATTTTGTGTTTTCCTAGATTTAACTAAAACATTCTTTAATAGAGACTCTTGTTACATCTTTGAGATGAAATACAAAGAGATTAGAGTACACTTATGAGGGGCTAATATTAGGAAGCTTTCAGCATGAGGAAGGTTGGGCTTATACAATATCTAACTCGATTGAATTTTATTATATATCACGATGCATTATGAAATAGACTTTGCATATCAATATTCTATGTTTTTTGTTCATTCTCTTAGACTTCACAAAAAGAGAAAAAATCGCATCCAGCTTCAATTTTTAACTGAGAAGAAGATATAAAATTACATGGGGAACCAGAAGTTACTAGCTCTGATACCAATTTGATTTGAAAATTGCAAAGGCTTACTCCAATGGAGAATGAAGCTTGCAGATGAAAATGATTCTATATTGAGCTACACAAACTCTCACATGAACCTTCAAAGAGATCCAATGTAAACACACTCTTTCAATGGCCACGTGACTGTACGATAAAACTGCAACTGAGGATCCTAAGTGAACCTTAGATGAACCTCAGGCGAACTTCACTCAATCACATAATTTTTATGCGCAAAGATGTAACATGGAATGGAACTTATTCTTTTTATTAAAGAAACTGGATATTACAGCAGATGGGTATCACAAACAGATCTAAATATCGACAAGACACAAAGCTATCTCAGGCGAAACTAGAGATTGACTGCAAAGGCATTTACCAGTTATACTAGCTCGTTATAAGCTAGAAACTAGATGCTTCCTAGCATGTTGTAGACTCTGTATATGAACCAGAGTAATCTAAACCAGAGGACACTTTACCAATTAAATTTCAACCACTTTAGATTCTCACTGGGCTCAGATGTCCTGATGCACAAGCTTCTTGAACTTTAGACTCCTAGACCCTTACACACCGAGCTCTCTCTATCTCTCCCAAACTATCGATGCCTCAAATGGGACTCTTCCCCTTTATTTATAATAGTTTTGGGGAGACAATCGACATATCTGGGTACTTTCATAATATAATAGAGTGATTTACCATAGACGCACTGAGATGTGGGTCAATCCTCTCTAGAAATATAAGAAGTGCTCAAAGTATGAGGGAATCATATAATAAATCTTACATAACAGAGATATTTTCAGAATCCCATCGTACCAATCACACTCATTGTCACATCACTAGACTTTTACATTACACAGTGGAGGATTTTTTGAATAAATCCCACGAGAAATGAATATGAGTACAATGATTATGTTCCTAGTACATTAGTTCTAGGGAATCTTTGTTTGGTGTATCTACCACTAGTGTCCTAGGCTTCTGTGAAGATGCGCCTTACAATCGTAGGTTTCTTGAGCATTATCTGATGCTTTATTTTTGTGAGGACTAGTCATTGATTATGCTTGACGATATAATCCGATAGAATCTGGTCATCATAATATCTACTTAAATCTAAAATAGTCTTACAAGGTTGATGCCAACACTCCATACATTCATCACATGCAACTCTAAAGTCTGATTGATAGTAGATGGGGTCCATAGCAGTCTTGTTGATTCCAAACCATGTCCACAATTCTTTTAGCCAATCTAGTTTATGGAGTAGTTGTTTGACAAACATTGCTCAAAATTTTAAAAGTGTGTAATACCTATAGTGTGTTTTATCTTTATAGAGTACATCCCACCACAATTTCTTATATCCCGAAAAATTATATACTGTTTTAGGAAAGATGAGCTCAAGATTGCGTTCTAATCACATAAGTCTTTGATGGAATTCTAGATTCATGGTTCTATTGATCACGAAATATTTGTGGAAGGTGTTGAATCTGAGTTGTTCATTAGTCTAGATCATGTCAATGTTTTTAAAATTTAGAGTCAGGGCACTTTTTGCCTAGTTGGCTAGATGCATTGTGATCGAAACTTAAACATGAATGCAATAACTTACATATATAACTATAAACACAGAGATGTAGCAGAAAAACACTTCAATTCATTAATAGAAAAATTTTGAACTATGCTTACAAACAGAACACTTCAATTCATTAATAGAAAAATATTGAACTATGCTTACAAATATAATGGAAATAAGATAGCTCGAGCGATGGTAGCTTATATCTGAGAGGAGATGTGGCAGCTACATGCCTCTGAACTACATTACAATGAGGCTCAAGGACCTTTTTATTATTGAACAATAAGGGAAAACCCTACAGTGAAAACCCTAACTCAAGGATATGTAACATGAAGAGTTTATGGGCCCCGTTGGGGTTAGTTGGGTAGCCAACTTCCACGGGTCATAACTTGGTCATATTATCTTTGTTTGATGCATATGATAGCTTGTTGGAAATATATCTTTGAGGAATATATTTATTGATGTGATTTTTGTAGCAATCACTACATGACTTTTGGCAAAAAAACGTCTTTTAGGGACTCAAAATGCCTCCAGAAGTTTAGGACCCGAAAAGCTACAAAAAATACTAAATTGTGCTACAATTAAGGAAACAGATGAAACTGACAGGGGGTTCTAGGTGGAATAGGCGGGTGGCCACCAATATCCACTTGGATCATTCCTCTACCCTTAGGAAGAAATGGTTTCCATTGCGTGCAGAGCCTCCATGAGGTGAGGAAATTTCTATTGAGCCTAGTCCCTAGTGAACCACTTGCCCTGGTGATAGAGTTGGTCTACTTTGAAAACATGATATAGTTGTATCCTCTATTGCCAAGTCTTCTTGATCTATGTGTCAATCATTTGATCAGTTGTGGCATGCTCCATGCAGTCCAAGTTGAGCTATGTTGGTGTGAGTTGTTCTACAGTGTCAGATGTGTCCAACAATGGTTGGAAGTATGGCCGACGGTGATGTACATTGAACACTAAGTGCAGACCAAGGAATGGTGGGATGCTGAGCTCAAAGGCATTGCCACCAACAGCCTTGGTTATGGTGTATGGCCCATATCGGAGTGGGGGAAGCTTGCGGTGGGGTCCAAAAAGACACTCTTATTGAAAATGAAGTGAAACTTTGTCGCCCACTTGGAACTTGTGTGGCACTCGATGTTGATCTTCGTGTTGCTTGTACTTAGCATTGGATCTGTCCAATATATCATGGACCTGTTGGTAGATGTGTTTAATCCATTCAATGAAGCTGTTAGCCCTTTCATCTTTGGACTGCACATGAGCCGAATCTACCTGAGTGGTTGCAAATGGTATGACCACATCAATGGGGCATAGTGATTGAAATCCTAGCCCTACCTAAAAGGGATTGTGGCCTTTTGAGTTGTGGAGAGCTCTATTTTAGCTGTGTTGGACATAGGGGAGACTTTCATCCCATGTGCATGCATGCTTCGAGTTGTACATGCATAATGTGTACAATCATCCTGTTGACAAGCTCTATTTGGCCATCAGTTTGGGGATCTAAAGTCGTGGACTTAGTGAGTTTTGTATCCAGCATCAACCAAAGACTTGACCAAAATGCACTCAAGAATCTGTTGTCATATTCTGAGATAATGGACTGTGGGATCCCAAAGTGTACCCACGCTCTCTCAAAGAAGAGCTTAGTAGTGGCCTCTATTGTGATAATATTCTTACAAACTTCCATGATGGCCATCTTAAAGAATCTGTCGACGACAACGAAAATGCAATCATTGTCGTGCTTAGTAGAAGGAAGGCCTAACATATAATCCATAGAGACAAATTCCCAAGGCTGACTAGGAGTAGGTAGAAAAGTATACAAGCCTTGCTTCTTGATGGTTGGCTTGGAAATGGCACAGGAAGTGCGGGATCTAATATACTTCCCAACCTCTTCACGAAGTTTCGGACAATAAAAATACTTTTTCAATTACCGCCACTACTTTCTCTACCCTAAAATGTCTAGCGACCTGACTATAGTGCGCCTCCCAAATCATCTTGGCACGCTCACTTGAAGAAACACATATGTGTCCCAAGTGGCATAATAGTGCATCTTGAACGTGAAAATTTGGAACTAGCTTCCCTTCTAGGAGTGTCTAATATATGCTATCAAATTCTGGATTTCTCTTGTAAAGATGCGGCCACCTCGATGTCTCGTGCCCACAGGATTTGAGCATAGTGATTAGTGCCATGACAGTGGTCGGCTAAGGCAATCAATGACATTATTGGTGTTTTCCTTCTTATAATTAATGTTCAAGTGGAGTTGTTGCAGATAGGTGGACCATTTCTAATGGCGATCATTCTGTAACTTCCCTTATGTCTGTATGAACTATAGAGGTTGATGGTCTATGTGGATGATTGTTTCCTTCCCCAGAATGTAATGCTTCCATTCATGGCAGGCCTACATAATGGAATACATTTATTTATCGTAAGTGGGGTACTTTCAGACTGTGTCTGAAAGTGTCTTACTGTCGTAAGCCATTGGATGCCCATGTTGAGTAAGAACTGCACCAATAGCATAGTCAGACACATCTGTCTCGATCACAAATGGTTTTTGTAGGTCTGTTAATGTGAGAACTTGTGCAGAACAGAGGTGGTTATTCAACTTGGAGAACGCTCGTTGTCAGGTTTCTGACCAAAATAACTTTGCTTTCACTCCGCCCTTGGTGACTTGAATTAAAGTTCAAGTGATATGAGAGAACCCCAACACAAACCTATGGTAGAAATTGTTAAGACCCAAAAATTTTTGGAGATCTGTCAGAGTGGTTGGGCCTGGCCAATCCTAAATGACTTGTATCTTAGATGGGTCCATGTGTACACCTTGCTAATCAATGACATACCATAGATATTGAACCTAGGTCAGACCAAAAGTGCATTTCTCAAAGTTAGCACACAGCTTGTGTTGTTGAAGGGTTTGAAGGACCCGTCAAATATGATGGAGGTGCTCTTCCCAACTCTTGCTGAAGATGAAGATGTCTTCTAAATATACCACCATGAATTCATTGGTGAAGGGCCGCAAGATGTCATCCATCAGTCTCATGAAGGTTGCAGAGGTGTTCATCAATCCAAATGGAATGACCAACCATTTGAAAAGGCCCTCCTTGGATTTGAAGGAAGCCTTCCACACATTGAAGGGTTCGATAGGCATGTAGTGATAACATGACTTCAAGTCAATCATGCTGAAATATTTGGCCCCCTTGAGCTGGTCCATAAGGTCATCAATCTGCAGGATTAGTTACATATTCTGGACAGTGACCTTGTTGAATGCTCGATAGTCAATATAGAGCCTCCAGGTCTCATCCTTCTTCTGTACCAATACAATCAGGCTCCCACAGGGTCATGAGCTTGGCATAATGTGCTCTTTTTGTAAAAAGTTCCTCAATCTGCCTGTTGATCTCATCATTCTCTATAACAGAGCATTGATAGATTGGTGCATTAGGCGGCGGCACACTCGAGGTTAGATCAATGGAGTGCTTGACCTAACACCACATAGATACCCTTGTGGGTGAGGTGAAAATGTCCCTATGCTCCTCCACAAACTTTTCCATCTGCTGCTGTTGTGGGGAGGAGCCCTTCTTGGAAACTGTGGTCACAACCTTCTTCTTGCCTTGGGGGAAAATCATAAGGAAAATGAATTTCTTGGTCTAGGAAATGATCTTGCTACATTTCTTTGCAGTGATCAAAGATATGGCGGTAGGTGGGGCTACCTTCAGTATCCTATACAGCTTATTAGCTAAAGTAATAATCACAAAGAAAGGTCTAGACTCATATATAGCATGTCGCTTCCATGAGTATGGTTGTCCTAACAATACATCAGAAACATCAAGAGGATCAACGTCACACAATACCTCATCTGTGAAGGGCTTGATGATGTAGGGAAGGCGACACTATTGGCTGACGTGAAGATCGCTTCCTTGGTGAAGCCACCCGAGGGTGTATGGTTATGGATATGTTGTAGAATTTAGGCCCATATGCTTCATGACTACTGCTAAAATGAGGTTCTTTTGTCTCTCACTGTCGACAATGAACTGCCGCAGAGAACCCTTCACCTACATCTGTAAGTGGAAGAGGCATTCCCCCTCCTCTGGATCTTTTGGTTCAATTTTCTATATCTTTGTGGTGGCCATGGTGTCACTAGACTCCACATCAATGATCTGCTTCCCTTTGTCAGTCCCCTTATTCATTTTTGATTTAGATTGAAAACCTACGTCTGATTCGGAAGCCTTCATCTCAGCCACTACTGACTCCATGGCCTGAGACTCACTTGTATTGTGAGTGGAGCTCTTATGGAACTCACACCATTTTCTGATATCACTCTTCGTCTTCATGGTGTTGTTCTTTTCTTGTGGCTTCGGCAAGTTGTCCTAGGTAGCCCCGAGTTAGCTTGGCCCCTTGTTTTGTGGTTTGGGGGCACCTTTTCCTTGCATTGGATTTGCAAATCTAAAGTCTCGCCTCCTCTGTTTAAACCTCTACTCAATCTTTGCAGCTGATATGTCATGTTGAGCGAGGAAATGTCCAGGAACTCCATGTCATCCTCAATGTACTTGTGTAGATAGTCACGATACCTGAGCACCAAATGTCGCTCAGTATCCATGATACACAACTTCGTGTGAAGGGTATGGAAATTATTTGTGAACTCCTCACATCTTGGTCCCTTCCATGCCATAGCATGGTCCACTTTATGTATTTATCTTCATAGCTCCCAATAATGTAATATTGTTCCTTGATGGAATCTAAGAAATAATTCCAAGTGGGTGCAACTGAAACCAATGAGGGTTCACTCTCATCCTTTTGTTTACAGTAGGTTTCCCACTAGTCCTTGACATGTGGGGTGGCTTTGAGAAGTGAAAACGGAATCTTTTCCCAATTGGAAAAGTCATGAACTGAAAAATATCCTTCCAATAGATTTAACCATCTATCTACAGTGTCTGCATCTATCAGACCTTCCAATGTGGGAATATTGAAGTTAACCTATACCTTAAAAGGAGTGGCACCTCCAGAGTGGCTACTTAATGAAGATGCATCGCCTGTGGGTAGTCGTCGAAGGATCTGGGCAAAGTTATCCATCATCGCATCCCTTTGTTGCTCGAGGGCTTCCTCGAGCAACATTTTTAAAGGATCTCCTACCCCTCATATTTCTTTTCTTCCGGCATGGGAGGTTGTTGGGTTTTGAGAGGCTGGTCCTGCAATTGTTCAACCATATCAAGCCCTATCTCCTTATACCCTGACCTCATTGGGGGCATGCAAAGAAAAACAGAGAAAGAGCATACCGCTCTAACACAATTGATTCGAACCTAAACATGAATGCAAAAACTTACAGATATAATCATAAACACAGAGACGCAGCAGAAAGACACTTCATTTCATTAATAGAAAAATACTGAACTATGCTTAGAAATAGAATAGAAATAAAAGAGCTCGGGCGATGGTATCTTATCTCTGAGAAGAGATGTGGGAGCTACATGCCTCTAAAATGAGTTACAATGAGGCTCAAGGGCCTTTCTATTATTGAACAATAAGGGAAAACCCTAACCTGAGGAGATGTAACACCAAGAGTTTATGGGCCCCATTGTGGTTAGTTGGGCAGCCAACTTCCCAGGGTCGTAACTTGGTCATATTATCTATGTTTGATGTGTATGATACCTCACTGGAAATATCTCTCTGAGAACTACAATTGTTGATGCAATTTCTATAGTAATGTTTGCATGAATTTTGCGAGAAAAACATCGTTTAGAGCCTCAAAATGGCTCGAGAAGTTCAGGACCTGAAAAACTGCTAGAAATAGTAAACTTTGCCACAATTAAGGTAACAGATGAAATTGGCTGGGGGTTCTAGGTGGAGTAGGTGGGTTGCCAATAATATCCACCTAGATCACATTGAGTGATCATAAACCATGTTATGAATCTATTTTCTATATTCAGCATAGACTTTTGACTCTGGAACTACGTGAATAAATCTTTGTTTGGTTGAATATTTGCATCAAATACTTGTGTAATTCTTAGTTGCCAGGTAGGTTTCAAGGACTGGAAATAATCATCCCACTTCATGGAATCAGAAATTCCTCTGATTGATTCATGTGTGTAATGGGGTCCCATTCAGTGAAAATTATCATTAGATGGGTTTTTTCATTGAGGTTTTCTTGACTAAGAAAATCTAGAAGACTGTATCTACTACCCTTAATACGTTCTATTTGAAAATCAAAGTTTGAGAATAAGGCTTTCTGCCTAGCAACTTTCGTTTCTCCTGGCTTCTTTATATCTTTGGTTAATACCTTCTTCATTGCTAAAGCATTTGTTCTCAACAAGAACTTTTTGTTTACGAGAAGTATATCAAATTTATTTGTATAGTTACATGCAACTATTACTTCTTTTTCAATGATAAAATATTTTTTCTTAGCAGGGTTCCATACACCAAAAGGAAACTAAATAATTTGCTCTTGATCATCCTTAAGTTGCTTGAGGAATCCTCCCCATCCTGTGTCACTATCATTAGTTTCAACATTTGTCTAGATACTTCGATTAGAGATGTACGAAATGGGAAGCATTTTTACCTTTTCTTTAATCTTTTTAATAGTAGTTGTATGTGAGAAATCCATGGTTCTGGATTCTTTTGAAGTCTCTCATTTAACATCTTTCTATCTTGTGCACAATCTTTGTAGAAATTGCATACATAGTTGAGATAACCCAAGAATTGTTGACGTTGGGTTTTGTCTTTAATCTCATCTTGGAATTTGTCTGCAAATGCTATTGCATGATGCTGAAGAGAAATTTTTCCATTTTCTATCGTATGTCCAAGGAATTTGACCATGGTCTAGAAAATTTCCATATTTTTCTAGCTCGAAACTAACCCACTACTTTTGACTATCAGGTTGAGTTTGTTTAAATTCTTGAAGTGTTCATCTAATGATTTGGAAAATACTAAAACATCATCAATATATACAATTAGCCAATCAAAATATGGCCTGAATACTCAATCCATAACCTTTTAGAATTTGGAAGGAGCATGCTTGAGGTGGAATGGCATAACATTCCATTCATAATGTCGAGAGAGGACATTAAATGTGTCTTGAACCAATCTTCTTCGTTGATTAATACTTTCCAAAAGCCTAATTTCATATCAAATTTTGAAAATATTTTTGCCCCCGTAGTTTTTATATAAGATTTCCCTTATGGGTGATTGGATAAGTATCATTAACCATAATATTATTTAACGGCCTATAATTTATCACTAATCTAGGTACTCCTCTAATCTATTCATCTAGCTTATTTACATAGAAGCTATAATAATTCCAGGGACTATTTGATTCTCTTATCACTTTTCTCTTCAACAGATCGTGTATCTCTTTCTGATAGAGCTTTATATACTCTTCATCCATGTGGATGGATCTTATTTTATGACATTCTCATTTATAATCTACTTTGTAGGTTAGTTCTACAAAGTATTATTTCCTGTGCTAGAAAGAATTTGGTTCTTCTATGCAATAACCTTTCTCTAATTGTCCCTTTGATCCTTCTATTTTTTTGATGACTGCATCTTGCTTCAATCCTTCTTCAATCTTCAGATAGGACTTTAAATCCTTTAGCTCTTCTAGATTTCTTTCTATTTGTCGTAATTCCTGCGTAACTTCAACCATAGTTGATATTCTTGGTGTTGATACAAAAGGAAGCATGATATCTTCAAATTATCCTTGTTGATCTAGAACAAAAATATAATATCAAGATCTTCCATCATCTAGTGTTGTTGATTCATGGGGTTCAATGGCTGTAAGAAATGGATTTCCTAGGATGTAGTCTACTAGAATAACCCCTACTTCAAATTTGATATTTATGTAGTAATTTTCTGGGTAGAGGGTGGCTTTAAGGACTTCATATGGGAAGTTGAATTATTGTTTTCCCAATCCTATGACTTGTCTTTTTGCCTTAACCAATATTTTTCAGAAATTGATTTTTTATTTAATACATTTAGGTTATGTCTTATGTCTAACAAAGTCTTTGTAATAAAGACTTCCCCTTCTATTTTTAATTTTAGCATGACATGGTATCGTTGGTGCTGGACTGCCATGATTTTCATGTTTTTAAATCTTGAGAAATCATCTATCTTGACCTCATAAATTTCCACATTGGTATTCTTTTTGAAAAGAGGTTGTTTTTCTAAGATATAATCTTCCTGCTTTTCTTTCCACTTTTCTATTCTGGGACCTTGATTTCTAAGGTCACTAATATTTTTCTTCAATTTTTTATTTCATGGCTGACTTCATTTAATGTGAGTATTTTCTTCTTATATTCTTGATGGTTTCTTTGGAATGATTTAGTGTGTTTCTCATATGAAGCATCAACAAAGTGGGTCTTTGGGATAATACCTTTGCTTACAGTAGATCCTTGATTTTTTATCATAGTTTGCATAAATGTATCCATCATCTTTTGTTTCATTTCTCCTTTAGGGAGTATCTTAATGCCTACCGAGACTTTATCTTATTCATTATCTAAACTATGTGGCATGCATATTTTTAATTCTTGTTGTAAGCTAGATTAGCCTTTTGTGCTATATTCTGATTCTAACTATGAGCCTTTGCAATGGCATTCTTCTAAATCTGTAAAGTCACAACAGTCAACAAGAAAAACTGCATCATGATCATCTTCAAATTATTTGTCAGAATTACTAAAACTAGAAGTTTATGTAGAATCACAATAGTTTTCTCCCATAATATGTGTTTCTTATTTGATATGAATATTGGGACAATTTTCATTTTTATGTAGTTCGGAACGACATTTATAGCACTGGATGTGGACTAAGGGTTTTCTTTCTTCTCTTTTTTCCTATTCTGTTGGTATTTTCTAACATTTTCTTGGGACCTTTTCCCTCTATAGCATGGATTTCGTACATGTGCATCATCACATTGTAGTAAAATTGAATAATTAATTTACTAGAGTATGTATTAGTTTGAGTGGGTTTAATAATTAAGAATATTCATATTTTTAATAAATAAAATTAGGTTCAAAATTTAAAAATTTGCTATATGCTTTTGTATAAATAGAAAGCAAGAATATAATTTTATATTTCTCTAAATTTTATCCTAAAAAAATTCAAAGGAAAATTATAACTTTTAATAGTAATGAAAATAATTTGGTTCCCTTGAAGAACATTAATGGGAAAGCTAATGATATTGAAGGCTACCGAACTGAAACTTTTAAAATGGGAGAGCACATCCTCATCCTCACATACATGTGCTCTTTGATTTGATTTTATTTGGAAATGAAGAAAGGATTCCCTAAGCATTGGGCACAAAGCCTCATTACCCATATCTTTAAAAGTGGGGATAAAAATATTGCCTCTAATTATAGGACCATTATGGTTAGCTACATTTTAGTGAAGTTTTACAAAATTATTTTTTAAAAGAAGATTAACCTATGACTTGAAAACTATGGTAAGAAGATAAAGGCCAAGTTTCTTTTAGGAAATATCATTCAATTGTGGACCATAATATCATTCAATTGTAGACCCTTTTATTTCTCTTACGATCATTGATGGATAATGCCACAATAATAAAATTGATCTCTTTTATTTTATTTTATTTTTCCTCTAGAAAATCACAGTAGGTCCACCCAAAGGGACTACACCCCCGACCAAACTAATCTAGGCCTAACTCCAAGGGTGTCAAGGAGAATAGTACCTGTAACATACAAATGGAAAGGTACTAAAAAAACTGGACCTCAACCAATTGATCTAACCCTCAAGGACTCTATCTCTTTATTGTTTTTTTGACTTTAAAAAAGATTTTGACATTGTTCCTACGACAAAGTTGTGGAAGAAGCTAGAAGAGATAATGGTTCCTCTAAACTTGATGGTTGTTGTGGCAAGGTTGTATAAGAATGTTGACGCCAAGCTTAGGACCATTGAGGGTTGGTTCAAAGAAACTAAATCCAATATCAGAGTCAAGTAAGAGTGTCACTTACCCCCCTATCCTTTTTGGTGTATATATTGATAAGCTAGAGGAGTGTTTGGAAAATGGAACTCATGTTGGCCACATGCTCACTGATATAGTCATAACTCTTATCCTTTATGCTAATGATGTTTTTCTTTTAGCAAGGAACCATTCCAATATTTGCAAGGAGATAAGAATCCTCCAAGATGGGTATGACTATTAACACTGAAAAAACTAATGTCATGATAATTAAATCTAATTTGATCACATATGATACTTTCATATATGGAAAAAGCTATTTGGAGGAAGTTCCTTCACACAAATATCTTGGAATCAACATCCATCATAAACTCAATTAGAAATATAACATTGAACAAAGAATAAATGGAGGATGGAAAGGTCATTACGGGCTTGAAAATAATTATAAGTCAGTAGATCTTTGGAATCAGGATTAAAATTTTTCATATTTGAGACTCTCATCTCTCCTATTATTTTGTACGAATGTGAGGTTTAGAGTTGCAATATCTCTAGAACATAGTGAAGTAAGATTGAACAAATCCAAACACAGTTTATAACCACAATCTCAAGATTAATGGAGATGATCACTATCCTATCATCTTCATTTAAGCAATCATTTTCGAATTGAAAATATGGGTATGACTAGGTATCTTAGGTATAAGAAGTTATATAATGTGGTTCAACCAAGATATGTCCTAATATTGCTTCTATCTTTAGTCAAAACAACCACCTTTGGCTGAGGCTACGATGACAAAAGGATTCTCAATCTTGGCTAAACCTTTGGGAGGGGAAATGAGGAGGCTCTTTTGCAAAATAAAGATAATATTAATAATATTCTACCTGAAAATTTGAAAAATTATGGGGTGATGAACAATTAGAGGGACAAATAAAACTAAGATATCATAAGGAGGTGATGAACCCAATCTCGAATATTAAAAATATTTATCTTTCTTGACTAGTGTTAAGAATTATATGAACATGGTTAAGATAAGAACTAATTTTCATGTGCTTTACGGCGAAATTAAGAGTTGGTCAATTACCAAAACACAATGAGATGTAAAAGTGTGATACTAAGAGGGTGGTAGAATAAAAACATTTTCTTTTATAGAATGTCCATCTTATATAAATATTCAATCTAATTTTCAAAATATTTATCACATTACTAACCTTTCTAATTCTTTCTATTAAAAAAATTATTATTATTTTGAAATGTTTTTCTCACTAGTATATAAATTAAATATTAAATCTCTTACTATTTCAATGTCCAATAAACCATTTAGATTTTAATAGACTTAAACATCATCATTATCATCATATATTTTTAAAAATTTTAAATATTTAAAAGATATAAATCATTCCTAAAACATTATTTAGTTTGATTAAAAAAATTGAATTAAAATCAATTTTATGAAACGACGTAAGGCATGATAAAAAAGTTTATTTAAGTTAATACATAAACATACGTATTTAATTACATAAAATTTTATCAACAAAGACAACGCGATCATTAACTTTTATGTTGCCTGAATTTTCTTCTCCCAATTAATGGGCAACGTCTTGAATTTCCATCATTTATAAACTATAAAGTAGCTGTCAAAAAAATGCCACGATTACTAATTATGTATATCATGGCGATCGTCTGATTACAAACTTGACCGCATAGGTTAAGAGAGCTTTATTAGGGGAGGAGAGGTTGATTTTTGACATTGTTATAGTTCCCACGCGTCGTATCAGTTAACAACTTATGCAGCATTAAATTTAACTAGCATACCATCCTCTAATCCATTAAATAGTAGACGAGCAGTTTTCACACAACGTTACCTCAAAAGTTTCCAGCCAGACTAGAAAATTTGCAGAGAATTTAGATGATTGATAAAAGCAATGTGAATAAACGTGGGCGAGCCTTGACAAACATTCAAGCTTGGACGACTCCTCTGTTAAAGTGGAATCCCAAAGCGATTATTTCCCAGAAGTATTATTGGGACTACAAACGATAAGATGCGGATGACATAACAATAATAATGTCCTATATATCTTTATAATGGATCGGTACTCGTGGCACTGTTCCTTAGCATAGCGGAAGATCGCTCGGGGGCGCTTCGAGACTCAGTAGACGGTCTGGTCCATTGTTAACTACAAACACCATGGCCAAACCCCACGTTACGTGCACGTCCAGGTGGCAGTGCATCAGCCAAGCGCCTGCCACAAATAATTACCATCAGCATTACCAACATGTACCAAACAGTGGGCAATTAAGAATTAGAGAAAAACATGGAAAGGAAGTGGAATCCTCACCGGGATTGTCGGCTACAAATCTTATCGCGGCCCATCCATTTACCGGAACGTTCACCGTGTTGCGCATCGGAGGATCGACCAGGTTGAACTTCTGAGGATCTGTTTGTGAATTATAATTACCAAACCCTGCTCCCACTATGTAAAAGTCGTGACCGTGAAGATGGACAGGATGGCTTTCACCTGCAAAGATATTCGTTCCCTGAAGAACTAGTTGCACCTTCGTGTTATACTTCAAAACTTTCACTCTTGTGCCTTTCACCGGGGACCACAGGCCTCTGCTTATGTTTTGAGCAGTATATTCAAACTGCACGGGAGGGTTGTCGGGGAAGTCCGTCGTGAATACTCCTTTCTTTCCAAGTTGCTGAGCTTGAAGGATTGAAATCGACGTTGGCAACACAAATGATATGTTATTCATGCTTGCCGCAAATCTGGATCCACTGGGACCTCCACAAGACTGTCCCGGACAGCTGATCAATCCTAGACTGACAGTGTAGAACAAATTTTCATCCACGGTCTGAGGAACTAAGACAGGATGGTCTTGTGAGGCCAAGCTTCTGAGACGATCAGCGAAGCTGGTCACAGTCTTCGTGTCGTTATAAAATGGAAGATTAGGCATGACTGGAGTCGATGTGGTAGAACCTCCCTCATATTCTAAAATTGCAGTGGTAGTCGTGTTATCGAAGGGAACTCCTTGCCCACTGGAATATGCACGAGCAGCCATGTAGTATGTGCCAATACACTGATTGGCAACAAGAAGTACATCTGTAGTCTGCCCAGGACCGAGCATCAGAAACTTTGTTTGAAAAGGTTTCGTATACAAAGCATCCACGGCCACAACGGTCATGGTGTGGTTAGCTACGGAGAAGAAGAGGTCATTATTCATTCCAGCGTTGATAACGCGTAGAAGACTGGTTTCCCCAGCCCTCACCGACATACGGAAGGTATCTGTATATTCCATCATTTGCCATTAGCCAATCATTTGGCAGCACTATATTCAGAACTAACTGAAAAAAAATAAGTCAAGTGGATGCATCAATGCAGCGATAAGTGTACCTGAACTGGAACATTGGTATAGGTCTCCTGGTTGTCCATTTATGGTGAATGCATCTGAAACATTAGGAGCGGCTCCTGTTCCTGTTGCTTGGTTTACAACATCGATAGGATTGCTATTCCACCATTCCCCTGTCAATGAAAACAAGATTAAAATATTTCAATGGAAATAGGAGTTAAAATTTAAATGGAGCAGCATAGAATATTGCTGAAAGAACTTCGAAAATAGAGTCTTCTGACGCACCTAGAATAATAGGAATCTGGCTGTCGGGCTTTGTGAAGGGATAACTGGTATCCAGTTTTGGATAGATGATCAAGGCTCCATAGACAGTAGCTCGAAGCCATGAACTGTGAGCATGCCACCACAGAGTCCCTTCTTGGGATGTGATGGTGAATCTATATGTGTAACTCCCTCCCGGGCGAATGGGACACTGGGTTACAAATGCAGGTCCATCAGCCCACGCTGTGCGGATTTGGCGCACTCCATGCCTGCAATCAAATCCAAACACAAATTACAAATGTTCGTATCTTTTCAAATGCAAATACAGAGATCTAAACAGTTGTGTAATAGTAGAATAGCATTTATCATAAAATGCATTGATATAAATCTGATGCAAACGAAATAGAGACGCACCAGTGAATGGTGGCGTTATATTGCGCGTTGTTGTACACCTTGATTATAAGGGTGTCCCCGTTATTAACATTTATCGTTGGACCCGGAAACTGTCCGTTTACAGTGATTATATTATGTGTTCCGCATAGCCTCTTGACAGACGCAGATTGAAGCTGCATTCTCGATTAATGTGAGCACAGCATTAGTTCGATAACATCATATAATATTACTAAACAGTCGCCCGGAAAAATCAGTTACATTTGTCAAACACCATTTACCTATAGTGAACTTGTCACTAGCCTAAATTCTTCCTACACCTTCAATTTATTCAGCCTCGGATTTTATAAACGTAGAGGATATTTAGACTTTCACATTTTACTGAAGCAAAACCATGACATCTTTAACTATAGAGGATCTCATTTTTTCAGCCCAATTATTGCATACATAAAACTTCGCATATTTAAGCCGATTTATTAAAATACTCTAGTGCGAAACAAAGAAGACCATAGCACATGTAAAAGCATGAGAAATAAAGAAAGAGGATAAGAGGACGTACAATGAATACGGGATTGTGTATCTCAGCAGAGGCCATAATAGTCAGGAAAATCAGCCATACCGCCATCTTAACAAACCTGGCTGCAAAATGATGCGAGGACACATGTGCAATAAACACGTCCATTGCACGTAGACTAACTATGCTAAATACCAGAAGATCAAACAACAGAATATGAAAATGAGCACTCAATATCCAGATATTGGCCAGAGGTATTTTTCAATGAAAAGATAGCAATCCTAGATGTGGTTAACACTAAACCTAATTTTTTTATACCGCAACGTTTGGCCTTCGGCTTCAACCACCACAGAGTCCCAACTAAGCGAGAGAAGAGAAAGGAACAACATAGAAAACCTGTGTTAGAAAATTACCGTGATCAAGTATCTATATATGTAAATTAGCCCTTCGTCTCAGTCTAGTCAACGTTTACGCGGTTAAGAAGAGTTCCAGAAGGCTAAAGTCGTTGGAGTTAGGTTTTCTGATCCAAGACAATAGTGTGGAACAGTAGAGGCTCTCTACAGTAATATCCACGGCCCTGACGCGAATTATAATATTATATTCAACCCTTAACCTTGGTGAAGTCACACACCATTCATTAACGCAATAAGTACTATATTTATTGCGAATCATTTTCTCTCCATATCATCACTGTCATGCACATTTTTATCTCCTAGTCATCCCTGAGCACAGGAAACATGCAACAGTAAATTTTTTTCTCATGGCTGTCTGGGTTGAAACGGCTATCAACTCTTCCGCAATTTTTGCTGAACATTGAAATGTAGAGATCAGTTGGTCGAATGTATACGTCGGTGATTCGTAACCATTGGTCTTTAAGTTTACTTTGAAATGAATACATCTAGATTGTTGTTGTTAATGATTTTCTACCATCTTTCCATTGTTTCTGATATGCCTTCCTGCTTCCACGAGAAAGTTGCAGGTAGACATTTGCTCATTGCGCAGAACACGGGAACTTATTGATCGTTGGACATGTGACTTCGTTTTCTTCTTTGTCATCGTGTCAACCTAAGTTCCTAATTAAGCAGACCAATGATAAAATCTATAGATCTTATGGTAACAGAGATCAATATATCAACCCTACAATGATTAAAACCACCAAAATTCCAGTTTAGTGCTAGAAAGAATAGAATTATGAGGTTTCTAAGGGAAATTCTCATTCAGCTCTTCGCCGTCGTTTGTGTGTCAATTACTTGAATCTAATTGAAGTACGAGTATTCTAGATCATGAAAACCCTCCCATAGTTGTTTTCCTTTTTAATTTTCTTGCCGTTCACGGCAAGACACATATATAGACAGGTCTATGTGGAAAATTGTTCGAGCTTCCCCTCGTACACTGATGCATGTTGTTTCCTTTCAAGGTTTTAAGGAAAATTGTTCGAGCTTCCCCTCGTACATTGATGCATGTTGTTTACTTTCAAGGTTTTAAGGAAAATTGTTCGAGCTTCCCCTCATACATTGATGCATGTTGTTTCCTTTCAAGGTTTTAATATGCATGTTGGGTTTGAAACCTAAGTGGATAACATAGTATGGAGCATCAGTTATCTTCTTTCACCAAGCTATATTTTCCTTGAAGTGGAGGTATTTTCCTTATGATTTGTCTAGAGCTTAAGAAATAGTTTATTCCTTTCACAGTATGTATATAAAAGAACATGCTTATATTATTTATTTAGGTAACTAGAAATTTATGGATGAAATTAAGTTGAGTTTATTCCAACAACATGCTTATATGATTTATTTAGGTAACTAGAAAATTATGGGTGAAATTAAGTTTATTCCTAAGGGAGTATGCATATAAAAGAACATGCTTATATTATTTATTTAGGTAACTAGGAATTTATGGACGAAATTAAGTTATTTGTTTTACACTCACTACTCATAGAGTTTTAAAGATAAATTTTGTTTTTTCACTCACAAGAAACCTTTTACTAGGTGTAGGTTTATCTAGAACATTAAAGTGATAAGTTCTCTACCTGAAATATTACAAATGTACAAGCCTTTTGGGTAGCGACCCTATCACTTAGAGGTTTTAAGTAGGAGTTCCCAAAGATGTATAAAAGTTATTAGAAGATAGTATTGTTGGACATTGGTTTCATGAGAGAGTAAGAGAAAAACATACTAGAGAAGAAGGAAGAAATAATCTCCCTCTTCATTTGGGTACCTCTCATGAAATATATGGGAGCAAAGGAGAATCATACAAAAGAGAGGAAGGATGAATGAGATGGGGAGGAGTAGAAGTCCAATAGTGAAAGGGAAGGAGGATTTTGAGGACAAAAGAATGAGTAGGAATTGAGTAGGAATTGTAAGAAGAAAATGGAGCTAGAATAGGTGAGAGAAACAGTTGCATAGAGTAGAAAGAAGTTTGATTTAATGACTAAAATCAAATTATGGGTTAAATTGTTGAGTAAAACGGCATGTTGTTCTACCGAAAACATGAGGATGGGGAGACATTGAGAAGTAGATCAACGGAAAAATCAAAGAAAATTTTAAGGATGGAAAAATTTCTTAATGTTTAGCAACCTTGCCAAATCTTACTAGTCCCTAAGATGAAGACTGTAAAATGTTTGGTAATATTTTTGTAAAAATATTCAAATTTCTTATGATTTTATATATTCCATATAAATTTTTGGAAACTTTTGAGGTTAAATGTTTATATACCATAAAATTTTAGCAAATCATTTATAAAAAATATGGAAATTGATGAATCCTTTTTTTTGGAAAAAGCATAGAAACTTAGCCCACTTGTGAATATTAGCCCCTAAAATTTTCCCTAGAAAAAATGGGCTTCTAAGATTATCAATGATAGTGGAAAAGGGAAGGCTTGTAGGTTGCACCAAAAAGTTGAAGAGCGATAAATTTTGATTACGAGGGAAAAATACTAAATAATAAATCCTAGCTTCTATGGGAAAAAACAGGCCAAGTTTATCCATTTACAAGTACGCAATAATTTCGTTGCTTAAGCAAGGATTCCTACTATCTTTTGTATAATACATTAAATACTAATCTAGAATGTAGTTCAAGAGAATCTATGGAGAAATGATTTAATCCCATAATGTTCTATTTTAATTCTTCTAGCATAACAGGCCTTTGAGGTTGGATGAATATGTAAAGTTGATGCCAACTAAAACTAAGAACAAAATTAGTATTTTTAGTTTTCTCATGTATGTGTGATTATATATTGATGTTTCAATGGTTTGCAACCTTACACATAATTAGCCTCATTTATTTTTCTTGGAAGAAGATCTGTATTTCTAGTAGTATGAAGGTGTTATGTGGACAAATCCCTCTTGCAGACAAGAGCAATCTCCCTAGACTTCAAAGAACCCTAGTAACAAACACAAAGTAACTACTACTTTTATCTAAGTTATGATCATTTGAAAGCAAATAGAATGAAAGAGTCCTCTTACCAGATTAACAAATTGATTGATGAAATCCCTTAAAGCTTTCAATCACTCACTCTTTGATGCTCTAAATGTCTTATCGTCACTCTCAACAACGTCTCCATAATGCCCTGGAAGAGATATGAAAAGACAGAGACAAATAAGAGATCAAATCATATAACATAGAATCAAAAAGATAAATGAACTAATTAACCGATTATATATGTGAACTGATTAATTATGCAATCAAAACTTATGTAGCTGATCAAGAGATCCTACAAATTAAATCAATGGAGATGTAACTGACAAAGAGAAATTTCTTATATTCATAAAACTAGAGAAAAGCCTTACAACCATGTAGCCTTGATGTAGAAATCCCCATTTGCAATCTCCAACCCTCTCCCTTGCAAGAAAAGCCTTCCAACCTAATATCAACAACATAAACCTACTTCTAACAATACTCTCCAATTCTCAAACCTGTAGTGGCTTTATAGGCGAAGAATGGGAAGTTATGGACCCATTCTCCAAGGGATAAGATCCATTATTGGTGGGATAGAGGTACCACAAAGGAAGTGGAGTTACTCCATGATGGGAAGGATCAACACTAAATAAGTACTCATTCAAAGCTTGTTGGTTGGGATAGATGCTACCAACAATGCATCTAGACTTTACTTTTTATTTTTATGTACTTCAAGTCATGTTCGCGGGTCATATAGGAAGACAGTGCGTACTTATCTGTAGATAATAATGGTCTTCCATGCGTATGCACAAGAATCAGCTAGGAAACTGCAAATATAGCCAAAATTAGGGTTTTGTTCCATAGGATCTAGAAATTAGACTTTCTTTGGGGAAATTTAGTTTCAAACTCTACAAGGTAATGCTGGAACACCTATGTGGATAGCAAGAGATCTAAACCAATGGTATTTTGCCTAATGCGACAAAATGATGCATAACAGATTGCCCCCTTAAGCACAAAGTCAAATAAAATATTTTGATGACTAGAGTGTTTTATCATGCGAAGGTTTGGGTTAGAGACTGCAATCAGAGACCTCAAACAATCAAACAAATATTACAATGCAATATATAATATCATCACTAAGGTAAGAGGTCGCATACTCATAACATAGATGTACCAATAGAACAATATGGAAATACATTTGAAAGTCCATGTCAATAGATGGCATAATATGGTTGCAACCATCAATGGATCTATGTTTACAATCATGAATATTTAATAACTCCACGTAGCCTCGATGGATGAAACTATATCTGGGGTCTTGATCTCCATCCCTTGATCTGTAATATGAATCTAGCCATGCGAGTGAATGTCTCGTAGTTGAACATGGTAGAATCCACTTGATTACCAGTCAATGATGTGAACTGTTAACAAGAGCGAGAGAAACCACGAATAATTACAATGCCTCTCAAGGTACTTCCAGTAAAATCTATGAAGTGTGAATATATGATTTGATTTAGAACATTCATAGAATCATTCGATCAACAGTAAATGATGAGAACATGTCATCAAAGGCGAGAAACCCGCCATTAAGGCATGCAAGCTTCAAGGTACTAAAAGTTTCTAGATCAACTTCCTAGATAATGAGCTAAAGTCGATAGGAAGTGACCCATTGTAGGAGGGCCTATGACACAAAACTCATGTCAAGTTTTGAAGAACAATAATTTAGAGTAATCCAGGACTGACTCAGGGATGGTCTATGGAACTGAAGGCTAAGACTGACAAAGTAATTTTGAGTAAGGTTAAACTTCTCTTGAACATATCAGAGACACGACCTGATGACTTGGCAACATTTGAATAAAAAATAAACCCAAACCAACTAAAGACTTTCAATGAGGTATGCTCAACTGAGTAGCAAATGGATTTCCCAACCCGGACATGAAAGTAATGGATTGTCATGTTCAAGAGTGACATACTTCCTTTTACAAATGAAAAACAAAGATTCTTTCTCACATTTCTCCCAACATTACTAGAAAGTACTTCTTTAGTATTTTTACAAGCTTGAGGAGGATAGCATATGCGTGTCCTATAAGCTCATCCCTCGGATGAGTCCTTCAAAGTATTTTTAATGAACCCTAAGAAGGATTGGTTCAGTCTCATTATGCTTAACGAGTCCTTTACTGTTTAGTTTTTATGAGTCTAATAAATGGGTAACTCGATGTCATTTTCATGTTTAAAGAGTTTGAAAAGAAACAAAAAGAAAACTCGTTTAGTTATTTTATTGTGAAATTTTAACGAGTCTGAAGAAAGTAAAGATTAGTCAACGTATACCATTTTTTTAAATAGTTCGGTTCAGTTCGTAAAAGGGTTAAACCTATACTGAATGGATGGTTGTTCATTTACTTTTATGAGTTTGAACAATCAAGTACTTAACGATCATTTCGATTTTAAGGACTCTGAAAAAGAAATAAAGAGAACTCCATGTTTTCATTTTTTTCATGAGTTTTAGTTAGTTTGAAAAAGCGATAAAATGTACTCAGTACAAAAATGATATGTTTCTATAATTTTCCTATAACCTACACACTTAAACTTGAAATAATTATCTCTGCTTGAAAGAAAATGAAAACATTTATAAAATTAGACTTAAGAAATTTGTAGGTCCAAAATAATATTTAAATAACCCAAAAAACTTATAAAAAGTCCAAAAAAGTAAAAAAAATTCACCATTTGCATTTTTACCCTTTTGAGAGAGATAAAAGTCAATTTTACTAGAAACTTCTGAAGTTGATTCCGGGCAAATCATTGGACGAAATTGCGAGACATTTTCTCTAGGTAAATGGTCTTTCTGAACTCTTCACTTTCATGTCATTTATTTAGCTTTTCACTATGGATTTTAGTTTTTCGGGGAGGGTTTTTAAATTTTCTCCCTCTATGTATGTAGGTATCCCTTATCCAACCTACGCATACCGACATTAATTTTAACACTATGTGCGCAGTTTCAAGGAAAGAAACTATGCACATGCACACTATTCCTCAAATTCGGTTGTGCATAATGCCGAGGGAAAGAAAAATAAAATGAAAATGCCCCAAATATTTTGCTAAATATCTCCATATTTGATTCTAACGATCTTTTATGTTTAATTGTGGGCTATTGAACTGTAAACATGGAATGGAGAGAGAATGAGCCAGAAGAACAAGATATACTTGCTCTTAATGACCCAACAACCATACAAATCCTGACAAATTAGGGGTTATACAATTTTTTCACCATTCCGGCATAAGGGCCCAATTAGACTTTCTTGAATGGAAGGTGGGTAAGTGGAACATTTCAGAAGAATGTTTCATAGTCAGAGACCACAGAATTGTCATCGATGTTGATGACATTTACGTCTTGAGTGGACTTCCACGTCATGGCAAGGAAATCTACTTGTATGGCCATAAGCGTGGTGGCAAGACAAATGCTGCCAATTTGATACGATATTGTACTGATTGGTTTGCTCTCAAAGATGGTCAGATTGATATCAAGACCATAGCTTAGATTCCTTTGAAAGCCATTGGGTTTACCATTCCATGGTTGTGTAGTAGTGCAACTTTAAATTTTCTCACGAAGGCTCAGATGCAAACTGTTGTGGATTTTTTTCATGGTACCATATTTAATGGAGTGAGGTTGTAGTTGCCAACTTGAAGGGGCAACTAATGAGGGTTGGAACTAGAAAAATCAAAAACTTTGGGTATGGTTCCCTCGTTATTTTGTTTGCTTTGGAACATATTCATCTTCTAGCTCCACAGGTATCTGTAGAGAGAGGAGGTCCTCATGACCCTCACATGCTAAGATCGGGTACACTTATGGCACACCATGGAGGCAGCGATGGACCAACAGTCAGATTTACTCTTGACTTCTTTCGAGTGGCTGGAAATCCATATCAACATGATCAAGGACTTTCCATATGCAGGGTTGGACCACACGGGAGATATGGGCATGCCACTGCCTCCTGGGATGCAATGGGGTGCTATAGGTAAAACTTCACATTTTGGTTGATTTAAAAATTTCCATTTTTTGTTATTTTTGGCATCCAACTAGTTATCTGAAATGATCATGCAGATGCAGCCCCAATGAGACCATCTAGATTATGTAGATATGACCAAACTAGTGAGCAGCTAGTTTCTCCTATAGTACATAACCTAGATGCGGAAGAGACACTGATAGAGATAGAGAAAAACCTTGAGAGGTTGACTCTGGACATTCCACATGCCGCTATCGATGATTTGTCTCTCCTCTGCGACGGGCATATTGTAGGAGTTCCTAGTCCTATTACTCATTTTCTACGATGAGTAGCACATGCTATTGTATGCTACCACGATCATCATCATGTGTAATGACTAGTTTGGGGTATACTTTTTTTATTTTTTATGATGTATCAGCATGTTCGGAAAATAAAGCCCACAGGGCCTCATGTCATTAGATGACAATTTTGCAAAATCCACACTTACTTACAGACTTTTATCTAATGAAAAATCTAGTACTTCTATTTCTAACTATCTCATACAATATGTGAATGAATATTGCATTGATTTATTTAAAAATGTTTTACAAATGCCAATTTAACACATAACTAGCTAATCCATCTGTTAGTGTGTTTGAACTTCTCGGAATATGTTGACACTCAATATAATCAAATTCTCGTTCCATGAGAAAAACCCACAAAATCATCCTTAACATGGAAATACTTCTAACTAAATAAACACCATTCAAATGTAATACCATGAGTTGTGAACCTAACCTAACGATCAATCCATGGATGCCAAACTCAATGGCATCAGAGAATAACTCAATCACTACACTATATATTCTGCAATATTGTTCATTGTTTGACTGAGGCATATCCCCATGAATAGAAACTAAGTCATCTATGGGTGAATAAATGACACAGGTTGTAGAAGACAAATTCTGAGTACTACGACTAGTGCCATCAATGAAGCCAATGTAAGTCTGAGGGAATGTTGACATCTGCAAATTAAGTGTAACACAAGATGAGTAGGAGAAGTAGCAAAAAATCGTAAAAATTGCTCAAAATTGTCACAGATAAACTATGGTACAATAATATACAAATGTTTCACGGAACAATCTAAGCATAATATCTCTTTAGGTAAATATCATTTATGGGCCTTCCCAAAGGAATTCCATCATAATCTACTAGTTCATAGGCCCCTTTTTCCAGTGCATGTTTTACAATATAAGGGCCATGCCACATAGGCTTGAATTTACCAACGCCTAACTTATCGTTCTCTTGATCATAAACCAAGACTAAGTCACCCTTTGCATATGAATGAGGTTTGACATTTTTATTGTACTATGCTTTAACTCAATTATTTTGGGCGTCTCTAGCTAATGTAGAATCACAGGGAGTCTCATAGATACGTGCTAAGTAGAAAAAGTGTTCCTCTTCACCAGAATTAGTTGGTAGTAATTCAATTCCTAGTTTCAAAGACAGTATCTCGTATTCAATCGGTAGCATGTCGTAGACAAGCTAGAAAGGAGTAAAACTAGTTTAAGGTTTTATTATAATTCGATATGCCCATAAGGCTAGATGTAGCTCTAGATTCCATTCTCATTAATGAGTCTTGATAATCTATTAAATTATGGTGGTTAACACCTTGTTAACATCTTCCACTTAGCCATTTCCCTATGGGTAATATGGGGTAGAACTGCCATGATGTGGGCCTCGCTTGGTGGTAAGATCGATCATCATATGGTTTCAAAAATGGCTACCATGATTTGTGATGATAGCTTGTGGTACTCCGAACCAAGAAATTATATGATTGAACATGAAAAATGGATGTTTTTTCACCATCATCCTTGTATGTAGGTTGCCTCAACCCATTTTGTAAAAGCATCTACTGCAAGGATAAGATAGCCATTCCCCCTGGTCGATTTAGGGTTTCATGTAAGAAATTCAATGCCCCATTTAGTGAAAGGACCAACAAAAATTATTGGGTGAAGAGGAGCTAGATGTGCACGCATTTTTTGATCATAAATTTGATAATTATGGCATTTCCAGACTTCAGTTATACAATCTCTAAACATAAAAGGCCATAAATACCCTACACATAAGATCTTTTGAGCAGTGGAAAACCCTGACATTTGACTACCACAAGCTCTAGAATGGAATTCATTTAATGTCTTTTCGACTTCTCCAATAATGTATTGTGGGGATTGATACTCGATTTGGTGACAATTAGTGTGACTCAGTTCTGGTCGAAATGTCAAGGTCTGGAGATAAATGATGATATCTTTGTACCAGGGATCTAAAGTACTAATTAGAAAGAGACCTTCATCTAGAAGAGAATATTCTGCCACGTATTCAGTTTTAGTATGGGGAAGTCACATAATAACTTAGCAAATGCTAAATATTTCTTAGATTTGGATTAAATAAATTCCAAATCAAATTCATGTAAGTAATACTTTTCCCCCAACAATTGTCTGGTAAGAATGTAAATCATGGGGTTTCAATCAGAAATTATAGTAGTTTGAAAGGTTGGAAAACTTGAACAGCTACCAAGGATAATTTCTCCACATGTACATACTTTGCTTTAATTTTGGCCAAATCACAACCTATGTAATATATCACATTCTCTTCGTTGGACTCGTCTTCCTAAACTAGGACCATACCAATAGTGGCATCGAACGCTGCTAAGTATAAAAAGAAATCTCAGTGATAATCGGGAGGATGCAAAAAATTTGTATGGGTCAACACATATTTAAGTGCATCAAAATATTTTTGAGCCACTTCATCCCAGATAAATGGGATGCCCTTTTCAAAAATTGAGTAAAACCTTTAGTTAACTCAGCATAGTTATGGATATATCAATGTAGAAAATTTTCCTTCCCTTGCAAACTTTAGAGTTTGTGAACATTGGAAGGAGGAGGAAAATTCAAGATAGCCTCAACCTTCAATGGATCGACACAAATTCCATCCTTTGAAACAAGAAACCCTAGAAATCGACCAGATTGCACATAGAAAAGACACTTATGTGGATTCAAGTGAATATTTTAATGACCACATCAGATTAAAATTGCTCTCAAATGCATTGGATGCTCTTCCCATCTCAGAAAATGAGCTTGCAAGTCATCCAAATGAGGTTGCACAATATGCTTGATATCGTGAAACGCATAAAACATAGCCCGTTGAAAAGTTGCACCTGCATTCTTCAAACCAAATGGGATTTTTCAATAGGAAAAAGTCCCCTATGGGCAAATGAATGCAGTTTTATGTTGATTTGCTAGGAATATGTTGATTTTATTGTAGCCATAAAATCCGGCCATAAATGAGAATATTTCATTTCTGGCACATTCATCAATGATTTGATCGATATAGGGAGTAGGATAATTTTATTTTCTACAATCTTTATTGATGTCCCTATAGTTGACACATACTCTAATGGTTCCATGGTTTCTTGTTACCAGGCACGATATTGGATACTGAATTAGTTAAGTGAATTGGTAGATGAAACTATCTTTGAGCAGTTTCTCAACCTCAACTTTAATCACAGCAATGTTTCGCGGATGCAATAGATGTAATCATTGTCTGACATGCTTGGCATGGGGCCTTATATGTTCGAATTTCTTCAATTGAGCATGAGGAAACTATGTGAATATTTTCAATAATCCCTGTTTTGACTAAGATTTCAATGGCAATTGTTGTAGGTACACTCTCCAAATTTCTTTCGGATTCAAATTGAAATACTGGAATGGGTGATTCTGGAATATTTACTATATCAAGTGAGAACATATTTGAAAAATCATTGTCAATTTTTTCAGGACTAGGTAGAAAATATAAACGATGATGGTGATCATTCCATGCCATTTCATATGAAGTCATAACTTCAATTATACTTTCATCAATTGGAAATGTATAATCAAAAGGATCAGAGAATGAAACTAGTTCTAAAAAAGGAAAAGGAGTATAATCTTCTTTGATCATATCCATTCGATCAATATTAGAAGATGCAGGGTCAAAAAACGATTATACTACCCGATAAGCCAATTGAAAAGAGCTCAAAGGAATCTCACTACCATAGGACGAGAACGCATACTCTAGAGGCACTATCCACATATCAAGAGATTCCATAGTGTTGGATGTAATCATGTTTACCTCGAAAAAAATTAGAAGGAAAATCTAGTGGAAACATCAAAAAGTTTCCCATCAGTGACAAGTCTTTGAGTAAACCAACACCAATATACCCATAAGGAGAACTCATTTTTCCAACAAAAGGTATCCTACCCACAGAGTTAGGATCTGAAGTGTAGTAAGACAAGTGGTCTATTTTGAAAAAATTTCCTTTGTGAGGAAATTGTATCATTCGAAACAACGATGAGACCACTGCTGACATAGCATAGGTTCAACTTTGACCAAGAAAAATATTGTAATCTAGCTGAGTATACACAACTTCAACTTTGATTGTGACTGCTTTTCCCTCTAGCTCTATGGTAAAATCATTCAAGATCCCATATGGATGAAAAATTATTCCATCAAAGGCTTTCAGAGTGGTAGACAATTTATTTATGGTTGGAGAACCTGAAGATTTCCATAAAGAAATTGACATAATGCACGTAGAAGCCTCTTCATCAACAACTTTATGAAATACTCATTTAGTTTTAACAAAAACTAGAATTTGGATTGATAGTTGATGAGGGAGTCTCAGGATATGACTCTCAAGATCAAAGATAATGAAGTTAGAATCCTGCAAATCAATATCATGTTTGCAACACTTTCAGAGCTAACATTATAGAAGGAGACGTCACCATATCTACAAAAATGTTATAATTTTGTGCAGCTCTAGCATGTAGGTTGAAAGTTAATTTCTAACCACATCATTAGGAGGCGATTGGATCATCATGTTAGGATTTGGCTTCTCGATTTGTAATGGTTCAGAAGGAGAAGGAGGAATTGATTTGGATGGTTTACCAGACAAACTAGCCTCATTTCCATTTTTAACGAGACACTTGGACCCGTAATCTTTGGATCTGGTAGCTACCATAACTTCTTGCAAAGACAACATCAGGATATCTTGTGATGTGGAAGAGGAAGATGTGTTATAAGAAGAAATTTGTCTTCCTTAAGAAGGAAATGGATCCTTCAAAACAGTGGGAGTTGTAGAACCTTTAATTAATTTATAAACCTATGCCTGATGTGGGCATTCCTTCATATAGTGATCCTCATTGAAACTAAGGCAAGGATAGCAATGTTTTCATTTTTCATCACTAGGCTTAGCTTTAATAGGTTTCTCCTTTGAAGAAGCATTTTTTTTCAAATTACCTTTCCCCTTCTTTTTATTTCCAGTTGATTTCATCTTGCCATTAGATGATCCTACAGTGTTGATCTCAGAAATAGTTTTCGGTGGAAGGCTTTTAGATGGTGTATCTTTTGAGATATGTATCTCTAGGATACCATAAACTGAAATTCTGTGTTCCTTGAAGATATTTGAAAATTCTTTTGACTGCCTAAAGGTGTGATTCCTTTAGATTTGCTTGGAATCTTCCAACTATTCTTACTCCATGCATGATGTCAGGTCAAGTACTTGTTAGAAAAATTAGACTGGCAATCGTGGATCTGTAAGTTGGTTGATGTACTACTGCTAATTCATCATTTGAGCTCAGACTGCATCCTATTACCATTGGGGTACATATAGGTTTAGAATCTTCCATGTCGTACCTTTTCAAGATATGTTTGAGATATTTAGTTTGTGAAAGAAAAATACCATCTTTCTTTTGTTGAACTTGTAGACTAAGAAAATAGGTAAGTTCACCAAGCAAGGACATTTCAAATTCTTGCTGCATTACTAAAGCAAAATTCTAACTCATGGATTATTCATTACTACCAAAAATGATATCGTCAGCATAAACAACAATAATTAGCAATTTATCAATGTCAATCTTTGCATATAGATTGCTATCTGCTAAACCTTTTGAAAAACCTTGTTGGTGTGGATATTTCTCAAGACAGTAATACTGGGCCCTTGGAGCCTATTTTAGACCATATAGAGCATTTTTGAGTCTACGCACATGTTTTGCATCATTTCCAAGAATGAATCCTTCTAGTTGTTCAATATAAACTTCTTCTTCTAAATCTCCATTAAGGAAGGAAGATTTTACATCCATTTGGTATATTTTGAATTTCTGAAAAACTAGAAAGAGCAAGAAACATCCTTATGGCTTCAAGTCTAGCAACAAGTGCAAAAGTTTCTTCAAAATCTATACCTTCTTGTTGATCATACCCTTTTGCAAACAAGTCTGGCCTTGTTTCTAATGACTTCTCCATTTTCATTCAACTTGTTTTTGAATATCCATTTAGTTCCTATAATATTTTTATCATGAGGTCTAGGAACTAATTCCCAAGTATTATTCTTTTCAATTTGCTCAAGTTCTTCATTCATGGCCTTGAGCCAACATTCATCTTTACATGCTTCATTTAAATTTTAAGGTTTGGTGGAGGATAGTAATGCTCGATAGCTTGAGGTTTTAGTAATATTTCTTCTTGTCTGTACACCTACCTCTTTTTCCCCTAAAATTTGAGTTTCTGGATGATTTTTCTAAACATACCTGGATGGAGTCTTTTCTTCTACAATTATCTCTTCTTCAAGTGCTTCATTGGTTTCTTCTTCAATATCATCATGATCTAATGTGGGAAAATTCTCCCCATCTTCTTCATTGTCATAATCTTTTCTTTTTGTTTGTTTTGAATTTTTGCATGCTTCATTAACTACGACATCAACACCTTAAACAATTTTCCCAAGTCTTTTATTATAACATTTATATCCTTTACTCTGGGAAGAGTAACCAAGAAGAATACCTTCATCTACTCTAGGCTCAAACTTACCAAGTTTTTCATCGGTCCTTTTGATATAGCATTTGCTTCCAAAAACATTAAAGAATTTTATAGTAGGAGTCTTACCATACCAAAGTTAATTTGGAGTTTGAGTGCTATTTACCCAAATATTTGCTTCGTCAAGAATAGTTATGGCGGCGAATGCAGCTTCACCCCAAAAGGTTGCAGGAGTTCCAGATTCATCTAGCATAGCTCGAGCCATTTGTTGAACATTTCTGTTCATTATTTCTACCGCTCCATTTTGTTGAGGAGTCATTGCGGTGGAGAATTTCCTTTTTATTCCATGTTGTTCACAAAAGTAAAAGAATTCATCCAAGGTAAATTCCCCTCGTCGATGAAATCTGAGGCATTTGATTTTTCGATCTGATTCATTTTCAACCAAAGCTTCGAAGGCCTGGAACTTTTCAAATGCTTCATCTTTCTGCTTTAGCAGACCTATCCAACACATTCTGGAAAAATCATCAATGAACAAAATAAAGTATTCTTCTCCACGAGGTGACTTTTTCTTTGATGGTCCACATAAATCAGTATGAACAAGTTCAAGAGGCTTACTAGCTGACCCTTGTTTTTCAAATAAGTGAGCTCTGGTTTGCTTACCGAATGGACATGTTTTGCATATTGTATTTTCACGAATGTTGATATCTTGAAGATCATGAACAGCCTTGAATCTGCATGCTTTTCTTATTTGAGAAAAGCTTAGATGTCCCAATATTCTATGCCATAGCTAGTTTTCATCATTTTGCTTAGATAACATTGTTGTTGTCCTCCCTTGAGTATGTATAAGTTGTTAGGAGTTCTTGTACCTTCGGTCAAGGTCTCCCTTGTATCAAGTTCACGAATAACACATCTATTTGATCGAAACACCACTTCATTTCCTTGATCACACATTTAACTGACACTCAACAGGTTATGCTTTAAACCATCTACATACATAGCGTTTCTAGCTTTAACCATTTCTTTCAAGAAAACGAATCCTTTACCTTTTATGACAGTAGGAGTGTCCTTTCCAAACGAGACACTCTCTTCCTTTTCTATGGCATTATATGAGTGAAGTTTTTCTTTGTCACCTGTCATGTGTTTTGAGCATCCACTATTAATGTATCACTGATTTCCTTGTCCTTCTACATACAAGGCTATACCACATCTTTCTGTTTGAGATTCTTTCCTTCTCCATATCTCGGGATTTAATGGAGTTTTCTCCTTCTGAGATGATTGCTGAAATTTTCTCTTGCATTCAAATTCTTCATGACCAAAGTTGTTACAGATTGAGCATTCTATTTCATTTTCAAGAAGAGAAAAGTTATTATAGGAACTTGTCTTGACCCCTGTTAAATTCCTTTGATTTCATGCCTCTCTAGTCATGATGGTTTTGAAAGCAACACATTGAGTAGCTTTGTGTCCAAAATTATGACATGAAAAATGTTTCCCATTAAAGAAGTTCCTGCGACTATTGAATCTATTGACCTGGTGATTGTAGTTTCTATTCATATTTGGAGAAAATTGAGTATGATTTACCTGAGATTGGTTGCAGCTTCTATTCATCCTTGGAATAAATTGAGTTTGATTTACTTGGTGATCTGATTCATGCCTTTGCTGACGATTGTCATACTGTTCACTAGTCTTTGCTGCATCAAGATAGCTTTTAGTGGAAGTTGATGGCTTCTGTGATTGAGATGCTTCTTCAGTATTTCCAAGACTTGTCTTTATCAGAGGAGAACGTTGTACTTTGATAATTTCATCTAAGGTTTCTAATCCTTTAGCATGTCTAAGATCGAGAAATTTCATTTTCTCAAGATCCTTTCTTATACCCACAATCTCACATTCTAGTTTTTCATTGTGTTTTCCTTTTACATCAAGTTGGTATGTCAAGGTATCTATAATCATATTATTTTCTTCTAAACAAATTTTGAGTTTAGAAATTTCTTCATGAAGGTCGTCTTCTTCTAAAGCATCCCAAAAATTATCATTGTCATAAGCCACTAGAAGTCTATAGTCATTACTATTTTCATCTTCCTCACTATTTGGTAACCCATCATTATCTTCATGAGTATAGTAAATTCTTTTATTTACAACTTGTTTTCTATTCCATTTTTCATGTTCCTTCCATTTTTCATGTTTACCTTTATGAGGACATTTGGTAGCATAATGACCGACCCTACCACGGGAAAAGCATTTGAAGGGTAGCTTACCTCTAAATCTTTTGGAACTCCATTGAAGCTTCTTGACAAAATTTACCTCATCTTCTTCTTCTGAAATATGTCTTGATTCATTGTCTTCTTCCTTTCCTTTTGTTGAAGCTTTAAATGTAGCTTCTCTCATATCTGATGGACCTCCTTTTCTAATCTCAAAGGCAGTTAAGATTCTGTGAAGCTGTGTCATAGTGATAGTCTGCAGATCCTATTTTTCTTCTATGGTAGACACTTTTGATTCAAATTTAGTAGATAAGGATCTCAAAACTTTCTCAACTAAGGTAACTTCCTTTATATCTTCACCCAGATTCTCATACAATTAACAACCTCATCTATACGTAAGAAGTAACTAGCTATACTTTCATCACTGCGCATCTTAAGAGTTTCATACTGCATTCTGAGAGTTTGAAGTTTAGCATGCTTTACCTGAGAGTCTCCTTCGTAGCTCAGAACGATTTTGCCCCATATTTCTTTGGTTGATTTGAGCTGCATGACTTTGACAAACTTTGATTGTGACAAACCCCCAATAATGTATTGACAGCTCTCGAATTGGTTTCATATTGTTTTTTACCTGCAGTATCTATAGGAATCGTTGTTGGAAATGTATATCCTCCTTCCACAATTTCCCAAACATCTGTTCCAAGTGATTGTAGATAGGAAATGGTTCTTATTTTCCAATAAATAAAGTTGTTCCCATCAAATATTGGCAGTCTGATGGATCCCACGCTTTCTTGATTACTCATGATGACAGATCTCCCTTGAAGCGATCAAGCTTCTTTTGAAGGACCTTCTTTGATACCAATTGTTGGAAATAATACTTGGGGGGGGGGGGGGGGGGGGTGAATCAATATTATCAAATCAATAATTTAATTTCCCAAACAAATTTATACATGCTACTTCATCTAAGTGAACTAGCATGTACTCATGACTAAATTTAAAGCAACCAGCGTATATGCAGATAACATTTTATTTTGATAGTTTATCATGTATTGAACTTTAACCAGTATATCAGAGATGTATTAGATAGTGCAGTAAAAACAGAATAAAGCATCACGCAAAAGCAACACACATGAACACCAAGATATATGGTGGAAACCAAATGTGGGTAAAAACCACCTACTGTTGTCGTCTCTATCTTCCTTTAATAATAAGAAAATCTGTTTACTATTGGTGCAGACTCATACTAGTACGCAGGCACCCGCCTACAAAAGGCTACAACCTTCTCTCATTCTCCAACTACTACTAGAAGGGAGCTACAACCTCGTAGCTCTTGTACTAGCAAATATGTTTACTAATACATAGGTGTCAGCCTACAGTAAACTCCACTCTTCTTCTAGGGACAACATTTCGTTAATTTTCAAAATGGATGCTCCTGGAATACAACACAACAATTTGAAGGCCACGTTTCATTCAATTTTCATATTGGACCCATCAATAACATTATAACTGAAAAAAAATAATCAAGTACATCTGCATCAACCAATCACTGAAACTCAATCACCGTAACCTGAATCTGATCATTCAGAACACTGTCTCCAGAATACAGTCACCAGAACCCAAAACAGAACCCAGAACTCTGCAACAGCAAATAGAAACAACTGAAACATACTTCATAAGGTATATGCTATTTCCATGTGCCAAACCAATGTGTGTATGTGATTTTATCAAAGCCAACTAGCATACAGATCTATAAATATTAATTCATAATTTTGCAGCTATTCCAGACTTAAATTATGCCTAGATCATAACATTTACAGAATAACAAATGTGTTAGTATTGAGATCGAGATTATACATGATCAAACCACATAATGATAATTCATTTCAAGTCTTAGGATCCTTATCCATCATTAGATATTATCCTTCATCAACCACTCAGGTTCATCCTTGGTTCAAATCAAGCAAAGCACCACAAGCCAATAACCTACATACTAGATCTCACACTTCATCAGATATTCGATACTTGCACACCTTGGCCTAATGATCTTCTCCTCCTTATATAGTTTTAGGCCTTTCTCAATACCATGGGTCAAAACCACTTAGGACCAATACCTTGGACCAAATATCTAGGGTCAGTACCTTGGACCAAATACCTTGGACCAATACCATGGATCAAAATACCTTGGACCAAATACTTAGTTTTCCAACATATATGCGCTTTTCCTTCTGTGAAAGTGTGTGTGTACATATACGCTACTTGTGTTCAGTGAACTTGCATGTATACGCAACTTGGTCTAGGTGAACCTGCGTATACCTCTCTTTCTTCATTATCTGTAGTCTGATCTGTAATTCTTTGTTGTTGACATGCTGCACTGTGATCTTTCATCTGAGTGAGTTTCCACCAAGAACAACACCTGTATCAAAATGCCAAAATTTCTTATATACCAAAAAATTATATATTGTGTCAGGAAAGATGAGCTCGGGATTTTGTTGTGGACACATTAGTCTTTGATGGAATTCTAGATTTTTGGTTTTGTTTATCACAAAATATTTGTCAAAGGTGTTGAATCTGAGTTATTCATCAGTCCATATGACTTCAAGGTCTTTAAAATTTAGAATTAGGGAACTTTATGCCTAGTTGGCTATATGCATTTATTAATCGTAAACCATGTCTTGAATCCATTTGCTAGATTTAGGATAGACTGTTCGCTCTGGAACTAAGTGTTGTAAATCTTTGTGTGGTTGAATATTTTCATCTAATACTTGTGTATTTCTTAGCTTCCAGGCTTGTTTCCAAGAATCACAATAATCATCCCACTTCATGGAATAAAAGAAAACTGATTGATTCATTGTGTTCAATGAGGTCCCATTTAGTAACAATTATCATTAGGTTTTTTCTTGGCAGTTTTCTCAATTGAGAAAATCTGGAAGACTATTTTTACTTCCCTTGATATGTTCTATCTCAAAATCAAAGTTTGAGTATAAGGCTTTCCACTTAGAAAATTTTGATTCTCCTGGTTTCTTAATATCTTTGGTTAGTACCTTCTTCATTGCTGAAGCATCTATTCTCAACAATAACTTTTTGTTTACCAAACGTATATCAAATTTATCTATAGAATTCCATGCAACTTTTACTTTTTTACTTCAATGGTAAAATATTTTTTCTCCGTAGGGTTCCAAACTGATCCAGAAGTGAGATGAATAATTTTCTCTCAATTGTCCATAAGTTGCTCAAGCACTCCTCCCCATCCTATTTCACTGACATCACTTTCAACAATCTTATAAAGACTTTCATCAAAGATGTACAAAATGGGAAGCATTTTTACCTTTTCTTTAATCTTTTTAAAGGCAATTGTATGTGTTGTAGTCCATGGTTCTGGATTATTTTTAAGTCCCTAGTTTAGCATCTTTCTATGTTGCACGCAACCTTTGTAGAAATTATAGACATAGTTGAGAAAACCCAAGAATTGTTGAAGTTGGATTTTGTCTTTAATATCATCCAAGAATTTGTCTGTAAATGTTATTCCCTGTTACTTAAGAGAAATTTGGCCATTTTATATGGTATGTCCAAGGAATTTGACCTTGGTCTTGAAAATTTCCATCTATTTCTTGCTCCAAAATAACCCACTTCTTTTGAATATCTTCTTGAATTTATTTACATGCTTGAAATGTTCATCTAATGATTTGGAAAATACTAAAACAGCATCAATATATACAATTAGCTAATCAAAATATGGCATGAATACTCGATTCATAACATTTTGGAGTTTGGAAGGAGCATGCTTGAGGTGGAATGGCATAACATTCCATTCATAATGTCTAGAGGGGACACTGAACGTTGTCTTGAACTGATCTTCTTCTTTGATTAATGCCTACCAAAAGCCTAATTTCATATCAAATTTTGAAAATATTTTTGCCCCTACAATTTTTTATATAAGATTTCCCTTATGTGGGATCAGATAAGTATTATCAGCCAAAACATTAATTAATGGCCTATAATTTATCACCAGTATAGGTACTCCTCTAAATTGTTTAGAAAGTTTATTTACATAGAAGCCATAACAATTCCAGGGAGTACTTGATTCTCTTATCAATTATTTCCTCAAAATATCTTATATCTCTTTCTAGAAGAGCCTTCTCTATTCTTCATTCATGGGGATGGCTCTGCTACAAGGTTTTCCTTTATAATATGCTTTATAGGGTAGTTCTACAAAGTATTGTTTCCTGTGCCAGGAAGAATTTGGTTCTTCTACACAACATTCTTTCCCTAAATATCCCTTTAATCCTTCTATTTTTTTGATGACTACATCTTGCTTCAGTCGTTCTTCAATCCTCATATCGAACATTAGATTCTTGCGCCCTCCTAGAAGTTTTTATGTTTGTCCTAATTCCTACATAGCTTAGACCATGGTTGATATTCTTGGTGTTGATGAAAAAGGCAGTGTGATAGCTTGCAAATATCCTTGTTGAAATTGAACAGAAATATAATATCCAAATATGCCATCATCTAGTCTTGTTGATCCATGGGGTTCAATGGCTACAAGGAATGGGTTTCCTAGGATTCAGTCTACTAGAATACACCTGACTGCAAATTTGATGTTTATGTAGTAATTTTCTAGGCAAAGGGTGGCTTTAGAGACTTCATATTGGAAGTTGTATTCTTGTTTTCCTAATCCTATGACTTCTCTTTTTGCCTTAACTGAGTATTTGTAGGAATTGAGTTTTTATTTGATACATTTAGGTCAGCTCATGTATCTAACAAAGTCTTTAGAATAAATACTTCACCTATATTTTGATTTTCAGCATGACATGGTATGGTTGGTGCTAGACTACCATGATTTTCATGTTTCTTAATCTTGCGAAATCATATGTGTTGACCTCATAAGTTTCCACATTGGTATTATTTTTTAAGAGAGGATGTTGTTATGAGATATAATCTTCCTACTTTTATTTCCCCTTTTATATTCTAGAAATATGAGTTATAAGTTCACTAATATCTTTCTTCAATTTTTTTTATTTCATGGTTGACTTCATTTAATGTCAGTATTCTCTTCTTATCATGCTGATGGTTTCTTTGGAATGATTAGTGTTTTTCTCATATGAAGAATCAACAAATAGGGTCTTTGGGATAGTTTAAGTAGACCGCTAATATTTTATCATAGTCTACAGAAATGTATCCACAAACTTTTCTTTCATTTCTCCTTCGGGAAGCATCTTAATGCATGTGAGGACTTTAGCCTCTTCACCATCTGAACTATGTGCCATAAATATTTTTAATTTAGATTGTAAGGCAGATTCATCTTTAGTGCTATATTCTGATTCTAACTTTAAGCCATTGCAATGACATTCTTCTGAATTTTTACAATCACAATGGTCAACAAGAAAAATTGCTTCATGATCATCTTCAGGTTCTATGTCAGAATTACTGAGACTGGAAGTTTCTATAGAATCGTAACAATTTATCCCCATAATATATTTTTCTTATTTGATGTGAATAGTGGGACAATTTTAAGTTTTATGTAGTTTGGAGTCAAATTTATAGAACTTGATGTGGACTAAGGGTTTTCTTTCTTCTCTTTTTTGTCTGTTGTGTTGGTATTTTCTAACATTTTCTTGGGACTCTTTCCCCCTATGTAGTTTTGATTCTTCCTCCCGTGGATAATTATTTGAAGTATGTCCTTTTTTTCCACATAACCAACAGGTTATCCTATTCCAGGCTTCTTGTTTTTGAGTCCTAAGATGAATATCTTGAGGACTATAATAGTGGGAATTTGGAATCCTTTTGTAGTAGCCTTTTTCTTTTCTTATTCTTTTAGGTTTTGCAAGATGTTTCATTTTTATATTTGAGATTTTATTGAGGGCCTTATTCACCCTTTTCTTTGGTACAATAATATCATCTATAGATAGACCATATTTGTTGCAGATAGATATATTGTCAGGTACCCTAGACAATTTTTGTATAGATTCACCTTGATATTTATGCATAGTCCAACAATGCCTTTTGTTATGATACTATATATTTTCCCCAAAGTATAAGATTCATATGGGTTTTGGAAGACTTCTTGGATTTTCAATTAATCTACAAATTTAAAGGCAGAGCTAAAAGATACACCTGTTTCCATAAGAGATTCTCGCTATATTTTACTTCATAGATTCTTTGAATTCAATCCCTATGGAATTCTTCATACTGGTGCATTTTTTTACATTTGAGATTCATTAATATCATCGAGTGTTTATCTGATATTTCCAATTCTACACCACACCAGTGTTCAAGGATGAATGATGTCTGAGCTCAAATCATGATGTTTTGGGGATTCCCCTTTTTCATTATGTACAACATCCCTTGCTTCATCTTTAACTATTTCTTCTGCCATTTTATCTACCAATGTTGGAGAGGAGTATGTTTCCCACCATCTTCTGTGTGTACCAATAAAACATTGAATCAATGCCTTATAGTCTTATACTTCGCTTTTACCCCTCATTCACATTAGCTTATATTCAGTGAACATTTTATCAATCATCTGTCTTATCTGACCAAAAAGTAGATTGTCAATGTTCCATTATTTGTGTTCATCATTGAAAAATGTTTGAGATTTTGGAATCTTACCCTTACCACTCAAAATAGGAGTAGGATATCTTCAATGTTGGCTGGGCAATGGATCATATATTGGTAGTAGATGAGAGTCAAATGAGATTTCTGAATTTTTTTATTTCTTTGGGAAACAAACTATTGATTTCTAGATATAATGTACAAGGACATAATGGCTAAACAATAGTAAAGAAATAATGTCTTTATCGTTGGATGTAGAAGACAATTTCCCTAATTGTGAGGAAAGATCTTCAATCTTTGTGTTAGTAAACACAAAATCTTTGTGAATTTCATTTTCAATTTCCTCAAACTATCCAACTATTTTTACAAACAATGTTCTTGCTTCACTATGACCTCCTTGAACGAATCCTTCTATTGTAGAAATAGAAAACGAATTCAGACTTCTACTTATACTGTTTACAGAGACTTCTAGAGACTCTACTTGTTCCTTTTATGAATTGGATGTGGATGCATGCATATCTAAACCTTTCAAAGTAATATTGGTCCAATTTACTTGCTCACTGACTCTTTGTATTCTTCCCTCTATTCCTATGGTTGATTCATCTTTGAGGACTAAAGGTAATACTTTAACCACCTTTCCTATTTCTTCAGCGACGATTCCTTTATATGGAGGAAAAATAGAGGTGGATTCTATATTACTACCATCACAAGTTGTCCAATGGTGTTTATAAGAAGAAGATTCTACTGATAACATCTGCACATCCATGTTTTCTTGTTGCTTCTTCCATTCATAAAAAGAGATCCATGAATCTATATAATCCATATATTCCTTCAATATTAATGAAATATTTGTTTTCTCTGGTAGGGACATAGTCAAATTGAAATCCTTGGCATCTGGATGAGTAAATAAATCCCAATTTATGTTATGCTTCTTAACCTGCAAAGTAATACCGAACAGAGAATATGCGAAGAAAGATACCCAGAACACAGAATATGCGAAGAAAATATACCCAGAACACAGAATAGCAAAGATTTTATTACTCAGAGAGAAATGTTCACAGGCCTCTTCAAGGGGGCAACCTCCAATAGAGCAGAGCTCGATTACAAAACAAGACACGATGCTCCTCGCAGGGAGTCTCTATCCTTTATATATGACTCATACATGCAATACCACGGGCCAATACTGTGGGTTTTATTAATACCGTCTATCTAATACTACCGCCCTTTTGCAAATAACTATGGTCCCGTCATTAATTGCAGGTTAACCACTTACAAAGATTAATATGGGCTTTATTGACTCTTGACTATGACGTGATCCCATGACATAAATAAGGGGGTTAGGGTGGGACCCTAACATGACCTCCCCCTTAAGATTAGCCTTGTCCTCAAGGCTGAAGCTGCAGAAACTGCTGAAGAATAGTGGCTGGTTCCCACGTTGCATTCTTCCAGAGAGGTGTCTTTCCATTTGACGAGGACCTCCTTAATCGTGCAGCCGCGCAGGTGCTTGTCTCGTGTGTCAAGAACCTGTTCCGGTTGAAGCCAGATTGACCCTTCCTCGTCCAATTCAGGTAGACTGGTTTGAACTCGGCAATTGTTCCCAATCACTTTCTTGAGGCACGATACATGGAAAACTGGGTGGATTTTTGCTGTAGGTGGCAAATCCAACTTGTAAGCCACTTCTCCAATGTGCTGAAGTACTTGGTATGGTCCATAGAATTTTGGAGAGAGCTTTTGACAACCCTTGTCTTTGAGTGATGTTTGCTTATATGGTTGCAGCCTCAAAAAGACCTGATCCCCTTCTTGAAATTGGCGTTCTGAGCGATGTTGGTCAACCTGTTGCATACGGTTCTGAGCTTGATGAAGATTCTCCCGCAGGTGGGCGAGCATGGTTGCGCGGTGTTGTAGGAGTTGATCCACGGCTTGTACTTTGGAGCACCCCGTGAGATAAGAAGTAGGAGAAGGCGGAAGTTGACCATAGACTGCTTCATAGGGAGTCATTTTGGTGGTGGCATGATAGTTGGTGTTATACCACCGTTCCGCCAGAGGTAACCACTGTACCCAAATGTGTTGCTTTTCTGAAGTGAAACACCTAAGGTAGGTTTCTAGACATTTGTTGACGACTTCGGTTTGACCATCTGTTTGCGGATGATATGAAGTACTAAGTTTGAGTTGAGTGCCTTGTATTCTGAAGAGCTCTTGCCAAAAATTACTGGTGAAGATTGGGTCGCGGTCGGACACAATAGAAGTGGGCATGCCATGCAATTTGAAGATCTGATCCATGAAAGTTTGGGCAACCAAAGTTGGTGTAAATGGTTGGGGTAGGGCGCAGAAATGAGCATACTTCGACAGTCGGTCCACAACCACCAACTTGTTCCCAGACTTTGGAAGACCTTTAATGAAATCCATGGAGACCTCCGTCCAAATTGACGCTGGAATGGGCAATGGTTGTAATGTGCCTGGTGTGTTGATGTTTCCCCTTTGTGGCATTGACAGACGTCACATTCTGCTACGAAAGAAAGGATGTCCTGTTTCATACCGGTCCAAAAAAATGATCTTCTGGTGCGAGCATACGTCTTCTGAAAGCTCGAATGTCCTGCAATGGGCGATGAGTGCAATTTTGCCAAAATGCGACTTTTGAGGGTGGCTGTTGGTGATATTACGACTCTGTCCTTGTAGCGAAGAATATCATTCTGCCATGAGTAGCCCTTGCTGGAATTAGGATCTACCTGCAATTGAGAGATGAGTTGGGAGAGCCCTGGATGTGAAAACCATTCCCTGTGAGCCTCTTCAATCCAGTCTGGAATTGGGAGGGAAATTGCGAGAAGAGTACTTTCCTCCTCAAATTGGCGCGATAATGCATCTACTACCCGGTTGTCTTTCCCTTTCTTGTAAATGATCTCATAATCATATCCCAGCATTTTGGCTAGCCACTTGTTTTGTTGCGGGGAAGATAGGCGTTGCTCCAGAAAATATTTAAGACTGTGATGATCTGTGCGGATTTGGAAACGTCGCCCCAACAAGTAAGGTCGTCAGGTCTCGATTGCATGTAAGATGGCCATAATTTCCTTCTCGTAGGTAGATTGGCATAGATTCCTCCCACTTAGTTGTTGGCTGGTGAAGGCCAATGGTCGCCCTTCCTGCATTAAGACCGCTCCAATACCTGTTCCCGAT